>BDUI01002253.1:13252-39770 GCA_002335545.1 Apodemus speciosus | reverse complement strand
CTGTAGACCAGGCTTGCCGCAAACTCAGAAATCCACCTGCCTCTGCCTCCCAAGTGCTGGGATTACAGGCGTGTGCCACCACCGCCCAGCTCTAATGATTGCTTCTTAAAAGGTATAACTTTATGCCAATTTTGATTCATGTGGGCAAAATGAACACCAATTTCACTGGTTACATCTAATGCCACTATTGATATCTGTCTCTCAGAATTTTTTTCCTTTTTTAAAATTAAGTTATTTTATTTATTTAAATCCCAAAAGTTGTCCCCTTTCCTGGTCCCCCCTCTCCCCAAGTTCTTCACATACACATCCCCGCCTCTGAGAGAGTTCTCCCCCATCTGCCCACCCCTCCACACCCCCACAAACATCCCTCCTCCCTGGAACATCAAGCTTCCACAGGATTAAATGCATCCTCTCCAACTGAGACCATACAGGCAGTCCTCTGCTACACAGATACCTGAGGCCACAGATCAGCCCATGTATGCTCCTCAGTTTTTAGCCTAGTCTCTGGCAGCTCTGAAGGGTCTGGGTTAGTCAACAGTGTTGTTCTTCCTATGGGATTGCAATTCTCCTTAGCTCCTTCAGTCCTTCCCCCTACTCCTCCCCGACCTCAATCCATGGCTGGCTGGCTGCAAGTATCTGCATTTGTCTCAGTCAGCTGCTGGTAGAGCCTCCCAGAGGACAGCCATGCCAGGCTCCTGTCTGCAAGCACAACATAGCCTCAGCAATAGTGTCAGGGTTTGGTTTACACACATGAAATGGTTCCCAAGTTGGGCCGGTCAATAGGTGGCCTTTCTTTCAGTCTCTGCTCCATTTTTGTCCCTGCATTTCCTTTAGACAGGAACAATTCTGGGGCTGTGTCTATCTACTGGAGGTGGTCTCTTCAGGCTCCATCTCCCCACATTTGGCATTTTAGCCAATGTCATCCCCATCCTTTTCTTTAAATGCTGACTCCACAAAGCAGATACTTATAATGTACCATATAAATACCCACACATAGACTTGGTCCCCAGTTCTTAAACAAGCTTTTTCCTGTCCTGCTTCCATGTTTGTGCTCACCAGAGGGACAGGAAGAGAGATAATTAGAATTTAGTTTTTAACTTAAACTTAGCTTCACCTCTCATTCATTCTGTGATCTTGGGTAAATTTTGTACAATGGTTAAGGACCTTGGGAAAATAATAGCAATGCCTATCTTTTCTAGAGTCATTTATGTAAGGTATAGATGTGAATTTACATAGGAAGTACTTAGTGATATCTATCACATGCCTAATATCCCTTTTTTTTCCTTCCTGGAAACTTCCATGTACTCTTTCCCCAGTGTCTATTAATTAAAATCCTATCTGACCTTTATTAGCTCTTACATCACCCCTCAATAAAGTATTCTCTATGTTTCCATATGATAAAGATACAGTCTTTTCTTCACATGCTCATTGTTTGTAGGATTTGAGACCTTTGAAGAATGAGTTCTTAGTTGTAAGGGAAATGGCACAGAAATATAGAAACCTAAATATAATAACCCTATATTTGGAAGCAGGAAACTAAATACTAGCAAGAGTCAGGGAGCAAATAGTAAGAATAAAGCTGCCCTGTCACTCAGTATAAGGTGATTGATTGATTTTCAGCTTGGTCACTCAGTTTATCTCAGTAAGCCAGAGACAAAGGTTGTCCCAATATTTAGTATTAGCTATAGAAATAGGGTATTCACTGCTTATATTAGGTGGGACTAGTTCCAGTCTCTTAGAGAATCTGTGTTATTAACATCAGTGCTGTGTTTGATTAGAATGGGATAGTCATTCTACATGTGTCCCCCAAGACCTACTTGGGTCAGCAAAATAGAGAAACCCCAACAATGACATCAGTGTGGTGAACTTCAAAGGGTATAGCCAAAAATGGTCAGCATAACTGCTTGCTCTTTTATTTACCATTTCACATCCCATATGACCAAGAAACTACATCTAAAATATGACTTCCTCTTTTAAAAATGCACTTATTCATTGTAAAGCCAGAAGGATCTGTTCATTGTAGCTGGTTGTTAACATTTGTAGAATTTTGTGTAGACAGAGGAGCTTTAGAGTTGAATTGGGTTGTCAAAAGGAAACAAAAGGATTTTGCTTTCTGAATGAACTGCATTCATTTAGAATGACAGTTTTTCTTGATCTATGAGGGGTGATTTCATGCAATTAGCTAATTGATTAAGGGAAGTCACCTATCAGCATTGCATAAGGGCTGTCTGCTCTTAGGGACCCACATAAAGAATCAATGCTAAGTTTTCCATGACAGCCAGAAGCATGCCATTTGAACCTCCTATGTAATGGCCAGTCATAATCAAAGAAAAAGAATACATTTCCCTGGAGAGTAAGTCCTAAACACCTCCAACAACTCCACAGCTGATCACTGCCACCATCATATTGGTGTTTCTGATTCATAATATTTCCAAGCAAGCTTCCAGTTTTCTCTATTATGAGAGCATAAGTGACCCTCCAAAAATAGTCTGTTATTTGTCTTCTAATTGTCTTATCAGATGCTTAGTCTTTTGATGTGGCACTTGTCTGTTTAATAGAAAATAAGAGCAGGACTTGAACTCATTTGTTACCATCTTGACTATCCAACTCTGTACAAAAATAAAAACTTCCTGTAGGTAAATATTATAATTTCAAATGTAAAGGAAATTGTAACTGAAAAAGGTCATAAATCAAGAAAATAAACAGGAGATAGCTATGAATGATAATTTGACTCCCTTTGTTCCAGTCTGAGAGCCAGTGGAACTTGATTTAGTGCTATTATTGTTGTTGATGTTATTAAAATGTTCCCAGAATGATGTCACAATATGACTAGTCTACCTAATCATAACACAGCCATACCCTGGTCATTAGGAGACAGCTATGATAGTTACTATGTATACTTATTAGTGCAGTAGTTAAAAGTCAGGGCTTTGGATCAGTTGGATACAGGCTTGAAATCTGTTTCTGCCACATACTTACTTTATAACCATGAATAAACACATGATTAGCATTTATTTAAGACTGTTTTCAGTTTATGTAATAGAAAAGCTGACACTGAGTGGTTTAAACAGATAGCTCATTCTTCTGACATAAAGGTTCTGTAACAGACAGTTGCTATCTTATGTTTACCAGAATTATAATTAAGGATGCTTAGTCTATCCTCCTGC
Organism: Apodemus speciosus; assembly: GCA_002335545.1. Taxonomy (NCBI): domain Eukaryota; kingdom Metazoa; phylum Chordata; class Mammalia; order Rodentia; family Muridae; genus Apodemus; species Apodemus speciosus. Next base: position 36,603 of record BDUI01002253.1, on the reverse strand, counting down.
CATCCAGTATGCTAGTTTTCAGGCTCATGGTACAAAGAAAACCAAAATTTCCCCTGGGAGGTTTCTGCTGATAACTTATTAACCATAACTGTGACATGTTAATGGAGAGAATGGGAAAGTAAATATTCTGCCTTTCTAGGTTCTCTGATGAAAATAAAGTAGAAGAGGATTATATATTGGCATTGTTATCCAGCCAACAGCTCAGTATCTGCTGCAATAGTCACTTAATGTTAAAAGCTTTTGTGATGGTGAAGTGGACAGCACCCCTCATTGTGCTCTTTTAGAAAATTGAAGTGATGCTGCATTTAATATTTTGTATGTTATGAAAGACTTTGATTTACCCATGCAAATATTTTGTTGGTAGTTACTGTTATTTTATGTTTAAAAGTTCTTTGATGAGGGTTCTAAAGAAGAAAGGTCACCCACAAAGAATAGCAAATGCAGGCTTTCATGTTAACTGGCCCAGCCCCAGATCTGTTGCTTATGCAGATTTCCCAGACCACCCAGAGCCATGGCATTGCTCATTCCACTAAACTTCTGTCACATTATTTATTTCCTGCTTTAGATTTTTAAAATGTACATGCTTACTTAAGGTTCTTTAAGGAACCTTAATTGTAGGATCTGTAACAGGATGTGCCATATAGAATATAGGAACTCAGAACATATCTATTCACTGTTAGCTGGACATAATGCATAAAGGTAGGGTGTATTTACAATGATGTTTCTTCTGTTATTGGTGAGGAATTTCTTTTGCTCATTACTCTACCATTGTATTTCCAACTTCTTCCTTGATCTTTTCTCTCTAAGAAAGAAGGTGAAGTGCACTTTCTCATTTTTATTGTATTTCAACTCTTTCTGAACTAGATCTTAACTGACTGACTTAGCTGTGGGAAGGTCATCCAACTCCTGACCCTTCACTGCCATCTTTGGCCTGCAGAAGACAGGAAAGCCTTACAAAGTAGCTTCTCAGCCTTTTGCAAATTCTACCAATGTTCTGTTTCTTTCTGGAGACTCAAATGTCAAATCATGGAAAATGGGAAAATAAACCCATTGATTAAGTCTACAACAAATTATAAATGATTATATTATCTTTCATTAAAATCAGCCCAGATGCTAAGAGTAGACTGTTTTAGGAATTTCAGAACCTGTAGGTGTTAGATCAAGGATCATTTAGTTAAAAAAACAAACAAACAAACAAACTAGTGAACCAGAACAAAATTGTTCCTCTCTAGCTCTAGTCGTCAAAATTCCACTGTGAAGTATAGACACAGTAGGAATCATAACCATATTTCTGAGCAGTTGAATTCAGTGATTGTCTTCTTTTTTACATGACCTTGAGTTTTTAAAATAGAAGGGGCAAAGCACAGTAGTACACACCTTTAATCCTAGCATTCAGGAAACAGAAACAGGCAGATCTCTTGAGTTCGAAGGCAACCTGGTTTACATAATGAGTTCCAGGACAGCCAGGGCTACACAGAGAAACCCTATTTCAAATAACTAAAGTAAATAAATAAATAATAGTTGCTAATATATTATGGTTCAATATGTATTAGACTCAAATCATTAATTCAATTAATTTTTTAATTACATGTTTGCTTATACACTAAGATTCCTGCTATCATATATTTGGCCATTTAATTTTCTCATATTTTTAATTCTTATAAACTTTTCACTGTTTGATGGTGTTTGCTGTTTTAATGTAACAAACAAAATACCAATTGTGGTGTTCATATTTCCAAGATTTAAAATAAATAGGACATAGACATTGTGCTGGCCAGTTTTATGTCAACTGGGCAGAAATTAGAGTCATTTTGGAAGAGAAAGCCTCCATTGAGAAAAATACCCCCACCATATGGGCCTGTGGTGCATCTTCCTTATTGATAGTTGATGTGAAAGGGCCCAGTTCACTGTAGGCAGTGCTATCCTTGGACTAGTGGACCTAAGGAAAGCAGGCTGAGCAAACCAAGACTGTAATCGAGACTGCAAGCGGCACTCATCCATAGCCTCTTCATCAGTTTTTGCCTCCAGGTTACTGCCTTAAGTTACTCTCATGACTTCTGTGGATGATGTACTACAATCTATAAGATGAAGTAAACCCTTTCTTCCCTAAGTTGCTTTTGGTCATGGTGCTTTATCACAGGAATAGAAACCCTAATTAAGACAAATATCCATAAAATCCTATTATTTATTTATATCATAAAGTGGTTTATCAGGGCTTTGGATATTTAAACTACTTTCCACTCTGACAAATAAAGGTGAGGATAATAGCTTCACTCATGATTGCCCACCAAGTTCTAAAGTGTGGTGGGCAGCATGGAGTTGAAGTCCAGCAGAACTCTGTACAAGGAGAGCATTCTGACCAAGAATATGAAAGTAACACAAGAGGAAGCTGGGATAAAATCATAGGGATTGTAGACCTTAATAGGACCCTGTGAAGACTGAACAGAAAGACATAGAAAATGTAACGTCACTCAATTAAAAGAATTTCAAAGAAGCTTTTAGGAAAAAAAGGAGTGTTCAGCTGCCTCAAATCCTGCCAAGGAATGAGCAAAGATAACAGCAACAACAACAAAGTGTTGCTTACAGCTAAAGAAAGATCACCCACTGTGAAAAACTTAGTGTTTTCCCTGCCTAGTCTCCCTAGACTCTAATCACACAGGACCACCTACATTTTGTTTGCCACTTTGCCTTCACATCTGGCTCCTATTTGGTATAATAAAATATACCACTAAAATTTTTTGTTCTCAAATTATTCATTTTAATCTTAAAAGAAGGACTTGCCATAATGTCTCTGTGTTTGCAGGATGCTTAGTAGTAAGTTTCCCCTAAGTACCTGGGAACCAGAACTTCTGAGTTTACAAACTACAAATACAAGATGAGGAATGTACGTTTGGGGCAGGTTAGTATAAATGTGGATGTTGAGGACATTTGAGGGCTCCATAGTCCTAGGCCAACTCTGAAATAAAGTTCAACATTCTGCCTTCTATTTAAAATTGTGTTCAATACTACAGGGGAAAGTACAGATTCTGGAGCTCAATGAACATTTAGCAGACTTTTAGGATTTTGTAGGTATAAACAAAAGAGATGGCTCTAAAAACCAGCTCTATCTTTAAGTTTCTGTTCTAACCGTAGAGCGTGAAAGAGCTGCACATGAAGAAGCATCTGCCACTAACTACCCACAAAAGGTTCTTCCTCAAAATTTACAAATAATCACTTCCTAACAGCTTCTTTCTGTTCTAATGTCACATTTTAGTTTCCCTGTTTACACAAATCTCCACATGCAGGTAGACATCATGCACTTCACTGTCCCTTCCACGCATAGTTCCCTAACTGCACTGGAGGGGAGGCTCATTCCTTCGAACCCACGTCCAGGTGAACATAGGGATTGTTTGTTCTACTGCTTCACATTTCTCATCATGTGAGTGGAACTGTGTGTGAAGCACTGAGAATCTTACCTTCTCTCAGGGCTATAATAATCCCTATGAATAGTCTAAAACACATTGAGAACTGATAAAGCCTCCAGTAAAGTTCAAATCACACTAGGGGCTCCCTGTAAGCTTATCTAGGCAAGTAACCCATGTTAAGTTGACCTCCCAAGATCAAAGTGCAGGGAGGCCTGGTAACTTCCTGAGCCACTTCTTGAAATGTCAGGCCCTTGCGGCTTGTTTCCAATAGCCTGTGTATTTTTAGTACTGCTTTTCATGTTAGTTTCCTGTTAACTACTTGCAGGAAATCTTTTCTTGGACAGAATCTACCCATTTCCTGAAGTTTTCCTTTCTACATTGTGTCAGTTTGGGGATGAATCAAGTCAGCAGTTTTGGAGAAGGCTTGTTCCCTTGTCTGTCACAGCCTCTCTTTTTTGTAGAATACTAGTAAAGCTGCCTTTCTAGGGGAGATGAAGAGGCAAGGCCTCAGTGTGTCAACCTCCGAGGCTTCCTGACACAAATGTGCTTTTGTGTGTGGAAGGGGCATGTGTATGTGTTTTCCCCTTCCCAATGGACATTTTCATTAATTAGGTCTGGATGGTGTCTTCAGAGTTATAAAACAGTGGCGTGGAGATTCAGAGCTGTCTCAGTGAGGCTACGGTGGCAGCCACTAGATTTCCCTTTTTGCCTCTGCCCCGACTCCTTTGTCCATTGTGAGTCTAGTTTGCTTTTCCTCCATAGTCCCTTTCCAACTGCACGGACACTCCCTTCTTACCTGGAGAACTTTACACATAGAAGAGAGATTTGTTTTATGACAAGCACAATAGCTCCTTATGTTGGCATGATGTTAAAACATGTGTTGACCCAAAGGGAACCTTAATACATGCTTGAGAGGATATAAACTAGCCCAGCCATTATAGAAATCAGAATGGAGACCCCGGAGGATGACTGCTTCCCGGAGCCAGCGACCTGCCTGTCCTCCTTCCCCGACCTTGTCGCGCCTCGCTGCAGCGACCTTGTCTGCAAGGCTCCCTCGGGAGCAGGTTTCAACACCAAACTTGCACAATGTCTTTAAAACCAAGAGTAGTGGATTTTGATGAGACATGGAACAAGCTCCTAACTACAATCAAAGCTGTTGTTATGTTGGAATATGTGGAGTGAGCACCATGGAACGACTGCTTCTCATATCTATGCTTTATGTGTGGCCTTCCTGAACCACTTGGAGAAAGACTTCATGCGGAAACAAAGATTTCTTTTGGAAAATCACGTTCGGCATTTGTATAAGAGAGTTCTGGAGTCTGAAGAACAAGTGCTTGTTGTGTATCATAGGTACCGGGAGGAGTACAGCAAGGGCGCCGACTCCATGGACTGCTTATATTGGTATCTCAATACCCAGTATATTAAAAAGAATCAATTGACGGAAGCTGATTTACAATATGGCTATGGTAGAGTAGATATGAATGAACCATTTATGGAAATAGGAGAGCTAGCATTGAATATGTGGAGGAAGTTAATGGTTGAACCTCTTCAGAACAGCCTCATCCAGATGCTGCTTTGAGAAATTAAAAATGATCATGGTGGTGAAGACCCAAACTAGAAAGTAATCCATGGGGTTATTAGCTCCCTTGTTCATGTTGAACAGTATAAGAAAAAATTTCCCTTAAACTTTTATCAGGGAATATTTGTGTCAGTCCCTTTCTGACTGAAACAGAATATTACAAGCAAGAAGCATCAAATTTATTACAAGAATCAAATTGTTCACAGTATATGGAAAAGGTTCTAGGTAGATTAAAAGATGAAGAAATTAGATGTCAAAAATATTTGCATCCAAGTTCATATACTGAAGTGATTCACGAGTGTCAGCTGCGGATGGTAGCAGACCACTTAGAGTTCTTACACTCAGAGTGCCACAGCATCATTGGGCAGGAGGAAGAATGACATGGCAAATATGTGCATCTTACTCTGTGCTGTGTCCAGTGGTTTGCCTCATATGATTGAGGAGCTGCAGACACACATCCACGATGAGGGCCTTAGAGCAACCAGTAACCTTACTCAGGAACATATGCCAACACTATTTGTGGGGTCAGTTTTGGAAGTCCATGGGAAATTCATTCAACTTATCAACACTGATTTTAAAGGTGATCAGCATTTTATGAGTGCTTTAGAKAAGGCCCTTACATCTGTTGTAAATTACAGAGAACCCAAGTCTGTTTGCAAAGTACCTGAACTGCTTGCTAAGTACTGTGACAACTTGCTCAAGAAATCAGTGAAGGGGATGACTGAGAATGAAGTGGAGGAAAGCTCACCAGCTTCATCACAGTCTTCAAGTACATCAGTGACAAGGACGTCTTCCAGAAGTTTTATGCAAGAATGTTAGCAAAATGTCTAATTCATGGGTTGTCTATGTTTGTGGATTTTGAAGAAGCCATGATCAATAAATYAAAGCAAGCCTGTGGTTATGAGTTTACCAGCAAGCTGCATTGCATGTACACATACATGAGTGTCAGCGCTGATCTCAACAATAAGTTCAACAATTTCATCAGAAACCAAGACACCGTGATTGATCTGGGGATTAGTTTCCAAATATATGTCCTTCAGGCTGGTGCATGACCTCTCACACAGGCTCCTTCGTCCACATTTGTGATCCCCCAAGAGTTAGAAAAAAGTGTAGAGATGTTTGAATTGTTTTATAGCCAGCATTTCAGTGGAAGGAAACTGACGTGGTTACATTATCTCTGTACAGGTGAAGTTAAAATGAACTATTTGGGAAAACCATATGTAGCTATGGCAGTTCTTCTTGCCTTTAACAACAGTGAAACTGTCAGCTACAAAGAACTTCAAGACAGTACCCAGATGAATGAAAAGGAGCTGACCAAAACAATCAAATCATTACTTGTGAAAATGATTAACCATGATTCAGAAAAGGAAGATATCGATGCAGAATCTTCATTTTCATTAAATATGAACTTTAGCAGTAAGAGAACAAAATTTAAGATTACTGCATCAATGCAAAAGGATACACCACAAGAACTGGAACAGACTAGAAGTGCTGCAGATGAGGACCGGAAAATGTATCTTCAAGCTGCTATTATCCACATCATGAAAGCACGCAAAGTGCTTCGGCACAACGCCCTCATTCAAGAGGGAATCAGCCAGTCAAGAGCCAGGTTCAATCCCAGTATCAGCATGATTAAGAAGTGCATAGAAGTTCTCATAGACAAGCAGTACATTGAGTGCAGCCAAGCATCTGCAGATGAATACAGTTACACCAAGTGACACCTTCTCCTGGTGCGGGTGTGAGGTCATTGCCATCCCCATTTGGTGAGCTCCTGTGGGAGAAAGCAGGCCTGTGCCTCCATACTTTGGTTGTCTGGCAGCCCGTTTTTCTGCTGTTTACATCATGAGCATCAGAGAAAATGCCTAGAGATATTTCAAGCTCATGTCAATATGATGATTCTTAAAACTTTATTAAAAGAATGAGTGAAGTATTGCTGAAATGTGGAATTTGGTTGGGTACCTTGCTTTCTCCCCTTCACGTTTGCAGTTGATGTGTTTTTTTAATGTATCTTAAAGGACATAAAATAAAAACTTAAATATTATAATATGACAGATAACCTAATAATTGTATCTACATTAAAATGACAAACATGATGTAGCTGCAAAAAAAGAAAGAAATCAGAATGGAGATTCTTCAAGAAAAGGAATGGAAAGGAAAGGAAGGAAGAGGAAGAGGAAGAGGAAGATGTGGCAGTAGCAGCAGTGGCAGCTGCAGAAGCTGAATCTACCACAGGACCCAGCTGTCTGTATTTATCCAAAGTCATCATATCACAGAGATACTTAACACATTATTTATTGCAACATTATTCATAATAGCTAAATTATGGAATCAAACTAGACATTTAGCAACAGAGCAATGAATGGAGAATGAAAATATATATACACATAATGGAATTTTTCAGCCATAGAAAAAAAACAAATTCACATCATTTTCAGGAAAATGGATGGATGCAACTGAAGGTAATCATATTAAGTGAATTAAACCCATATTAGAGACAAATATACATGCTCATTTGCAGTTTCTGGATTTTATGTAGATAAAGTTATATATATTAATTTGACATGAAATTAAACTGTTGAGAATGAAAAAAGAGGACTAGTGGGAAGAGGAGGTGAAAAATGGAGGATAAGGGTTTGAAGATAAATATGCTTAACACGCAATATATGCATGGTTTCTCATCTTGACCATTCCTCCCGTTGCGAGCACAACTGTCTGTCCTGTCTCAAAGTAAATCACTATGTCTTAAGGTCAGGCCTTATCCCAGTACTTAGGATAAGTAGGAGAATTAGGCACTTACTTGGTACTTACTGTGCATTTAGAGTGAAACCCCCCAAAATGTAAACCTTTATGTCTTCTTCTTTTCCATCACTCAAACTTCATTCTTCATTTTCATACTTCAGGATCAGTATAGGAAATGGAAACACTCCAGATATTTTTTAAACAAGCAAGGATTTAACACTAGAAGTTCAATGCTTACCAAATGGTCAGACAAACTAAAACTTTGTTCTCTAGGTTAGAATCCCATGAAAGACCACCCAGGACACCACTGGAACGACCAGTTCAGCATCCTGCTAACTTCATGTGTTTTCTAGGAATGGAAGCTACCAGGGAAGCTGACACTCAGGACATGGGGAGAGCTTCAGCTTCAGAAAACCCTTTGTACACCAAAGGGTGTCCTTGTTTTCCAGCAAAAACATGAAACAGCCGAACGAAAGAAGGAAAGGCTCCTTGTCTCACTTCTCTTACAAGTTTTATATAATATATAATTAGCAAATTGACCAAAAGTAAATTTAGCAAGTTGAATCTTAGTTTTCCAGAATTAATTTATTTCTTTCCTGTTTATTTGGTATTAGATATTGTTTCATATTGTTGTTTTCAAATTTTAATTAAAATGTAATTATATCACCTTATTTATACTTTTACTTATTTTTCTTTATATTCCCTTTTCTCCCTCCCATCCCAAACTACATCTCAAAAGTGATTCTTTTTCTTGATTTTTATTATTACACACACACACACACACACACACACACACACACACACACACACACACACCACCAAGTCCATTAGGGTGGCTTGTGTGTATATGATTTCAGGACTGACCTCTTTATATTGGATATAAATTAAGAGGCTCGTCCTGAGAAGCTGATTCTCCCTCTCTCAGCCATCTTTAGTTGCCTACAGTTCTTTGTTTGTGGGTGGAATCATTGAAATCTCCCCCTTCCATGTTAGCTTATTTATTGACTCTGTTTCAGAATATAGTTAGGAATTATACTGTGCTAGTAAAGTTGGGGTAGTAAGTTCTCCATGGTCTCACTAGCCCCGGTCAGTTGGTTAGGTTTCCAGTACCAGTCATGATTTCCCTGTAATTGAATAGGCCAAATTAGACAGCTGTTGGTTACCACCAAGGTATGAGTGCCAGTATTGTACCTTAAATCATGTCTTTATACACATAAAACCACATCATAAGTAGAAATAATTTGAAGTTGATTATTCCTGTAGGAAAGCCTTTCGAGATTCTTTCATGGCTGTAGTTTGAATCATTAGCTCTTCTTTTAAGATATACTTAATATATTTGTTTATTCTTTTTTATTGACCTGATCTCTTTTTGTTTCCGTCTTTAAGGAAATCCATATAAATATTAAAATAAACCCTCTTAGAAGAGGGATGGTGTTATACTTCTAAAATACCAACACTACAGTAGGATGATCAAAAGTTCAAAATTATTCTACATACCAAATCTGTCATGAGATTACTTTAGCTTCTTGTTTGAATGATATTTACTTCTGGTATCAAGTTGCGATACGAGTCTAAATGAGATGTTTATGTGACAATAAGGCTATAGCACTCATCTTCCTGAAAAGTACAAAAAAGTTACTTGGAATAACCTCTAAGACTTATTTAAATGAAAAAAGCAAGGTGCATGTAACATACAATGGGAACCGTGATACATATTTTCTATCATACACACATAAAATGTCTCAAATTGAAAACAGGAAACTGATGGCAGTGATGATCTCTACAAAACAGAAAAGAATTCTGGGATTAAGGTCAGGGAAACTTGTTAATATTTGCCATTCTATACAACTCATCGTCGTCATCATTGTTGAGACAAGTTCTGACTCTGTAACCTAGGCTAGCCTTGAACTCAAAATCCTCTTGGCTCATCCCCCATGGTTCTGGGGTTACAAAAAGGTCCTCACATGCTCTTGCTTATTTCTATTAATTTGTTTTTTAATATTTGTTTTTATTTATTTGTGTGTGTGTGTGTGTGTGTGTGTGTGTGTGTGTGTGTGTGTGTGTAAAGTGGGAGACATTGGTGCCTCTGGAATGAAAATTACAGACAACTGTGAGTTTCCCAACATGGGTACTAGGAACTGTACCCAGGTTCTCTACAAAGAAACAGTATACACTTTTAACTGCTRGGCCATCTTTCCTCCAATCAACCCCACTATTGATTCTTAAAATTATTTTCTTATAAAACAGTATTTAGGAGACCTATGTAGCTCAGTTGTTGGTGCATTTGCCTAGTCTATAAAGTGAGACCTGCAATACCACATAAATTAGATATTATGACACATACCTATAATCTTAGCACTTAACTCCAGAGGTAAAGGCAGGAAGATCAGAAATTCAGTTAACTCCTCTGCAATATGAAGTTGTTTCATAAGGAGGTCAAAGGTATACAAATTGGAAAGGAAGAAGTCAAACTATCACTATTTGCAGATGATATGATAATATACTTTAGTGACCCCAAAACCTCTTCCAGAGAACTCCTACAGCTGATAAACAACTTCAGCAAAGTGGCTGGTTATAAAATAAACTCAGGCAAATCAGTAGCCTTCCTATACTCAAAGGATAAGCAGGCTGAGAAAGAAGTTAGGGAAATRACACCCTTCRCAATAGCCACAARCAATATAAAGTATCTTGGTGTGACTGTAACCAAACAAGTGAAAGATCTGTATGACAGGAACTTCAAGTCTTTGAAGAAAGAAATCGAAGAAGACCTCAGAAGATGGAAAAATCTTCCATGCTCTTGAATTGGCAGGATTAATATAGTAAAAGTGGCCATCTTGCCAAAAGCAATTTACAGATTCAATGCAATCCCCATCAAAATCCCAAACCAATTCTTTATTTAAAAAAAAATTAGGCTAGATATGGTGGCCCAGACCAGTAGTCTCAGTTATTCAGGAGGTTAAGGGAAAAGTACTACTTTAGTCCAGCAGTTTGAGGTCAGCCTAGACAACATAGTGAAATCCTATATAAAAATAGCCGTTCTTCCAGGGGACCCTAGTTCAGTTCCCAGCTGTCACATCGGGTGACTCACAGACATATGTAGCTCCAGCACCACTCTCTTTTAGCTTCTTCAATCATGCCTATGCACACACATTTTTTCCTTTTTTTTAATCGAATATCATCTTCATTTACATTGCCATGGTAAAACCTTTCCCAATTTCCCCCCTCCCCAAAGCTCCCCAACCCCTCCTCCCTCCCCCTACCTCCACATATATGCCCCCCACCTGACACACTCCCACCTCCCCCCCTCGGTTTCCCTTTGTTGGGGCTTCTGTTGAGCTTTCACCTGACCAAGGACCACTCCTCCCACTGATGCCGGACTAGGCCTTCCTCTGCCACATTTTTGGCTGGAACCATGTGTGCCCCTTGGTTGATGGTTTAGTCCCTGGGAGTCCTGAGGCGTCTGGGTGGCCGAAATCATTGTTCTTCCCATGGGGATGTAAAACCCTTCAGGTCTTCTGGACCACCCTCCAGCTCCTCCATTGGGGACCCCATGCCCAGTCCAATAGTTGGTTGTTAGCATCTGCCTCTGTATTTGTAAGCTCTGACAGGGCCCCTCCAGAGACAACCATGGCATGCTCCTTTTGGTATATACTTTTTGTCGTCCTTAGTAGTGTCAGGGTTTGTTGACTGTTTATAGGATGAATCCCCAGGTAGGGCAGTCTCTGGAACACACACACACATTTAAATAAAAATAATAATAAATTTTAAAAAGGAAAAGAAATCACACTGCTAAGCTGGCTCAGTGGGGAAAGACATTTGTCACCAAACCTGATAACCTAAATTTGATTCCTGGGACTTACCTGGAGCAGGAGAGAACTAATTTCTGTAAGTTGTCTTCTGACCTCCATGCAGTGTGCACAGCCCCCAATATACTGACAGTTTTTAAAAATGTAATAAAAATTTTTAAAGAAAAAAATTTTAAGTAAACTATATGATTTAAGGGTAATATGTTTTTAAGGAATGTTCTCAAATTTCCATTGCATTTGAATTGTTATTCATGGTATCATTTTTTTATGAAATCACCCTTAGAGCATAATCTCTATATCTTGTGATTTAATCTTTTACAATGTAATAGTTGTCAGAATGTTGCTAAGTTGTGTAAGATTCTTAGAAACTTCACCCTTTAGGTAGTTGTTCCTGCAGTCAGAAGGAAGGCATATGAGAACATAGAAACACTAGGCCAACAGCCAGAAGTTCTTCGCATTTGCTCTGCACTGCATTTCTATTCCCTTTGCAGCATTCTTGCTTAGTGGTCATTATCACTCTAGTACTGCTTGATGTTGGTAAATGTTGTTAATAAGAATGCTAGCCAAATCAAGGAGAGATTCAACTCTATGGTCTCTGCTCTCCTGGCAAGATCACTGGAGTAGTCCAACTACTTCAGCCTAAGCCCTACCACTAATTAACTCTGTGGCTTCAGAGGAATTATTTTCCCTCTTGTGGGCCATTTCCTCACTCTAAAATTAGGATATGTTAAAGAATGTAAGTACATAGCACATCTGATAACATTTCCCCCTTGTCACTTCTTAGTTTTGAAAGGTTTCGGGTTTGTTGTTGTTGTTTGTTTGTTTTCTTTTGTTGTTGTTTTGACTTTTTGAAACAGTTTCACTTAGCCTCCCATGCTGGCCTTGAACTCTCAGACCATCTCAGCTTCTAAGTACTGGAATTATGTGTACATATGATAAACAATATTTTGATGGGTTCTTTATGAAAGATAACCACAAATGAATTCTCAGAGTCCTTCTCAACAATCTTCCTCACAATTAGAACCAATAGGTGAAGCCAGACAAATAAGTTGAGTCATTCCTTTGCACTCCTAATGTTCTCAAACAGTACTGTGCTTGTATAGATGTAGCAATAGATATTCAGGGGGAAATTGCAACTGCAGCAGCAGCTCTAATTTACAACACTTACTAACTTCCATGGTGTCAATATTCCTATTATGGCTGATTTCATACGATCATTATGAAGTCCTCTGGGTGGCAAAAGTCTTGAAAATTTAGCAAACAGTTTTCATAAAGCAAGAGAAGATAATCTGGCCCGTCATCATAAAATTTAGGAGTTTGGATTAAACTGGCCACATCCAGAGGTTAAAATAAAAAAGACCATTACTTCTAGTAATTATATCCAGTATTGTAATTTTGGTCTTGTATAATCTTTCAACTGTGGAAATGTCRTTATGAGACCTTGGTAAAATTATGCTACTTCCATGGGCCTTAGTGATACTGTCTGGGAAATGGGAATAAGAAATTTTGCCTAAAATTATAATGAATAATGAACACCTGTGTTAGCATTTATCCCAGTATATCATTTTGCCTCTATGCTATTCCTTTTCTATTACCAAAATGGGAGATTTGTGTTGGGTTGTGTCTTTTGCCTTTCCCATACTCATGAAAGACTAGCATTGCTTTCTCTCCAACTCTGTCATCCACATCCCCTTTCCATCTGCTTCTCTCCTCTACTCTAATGTACTTAATCTTCTGTCTGAGTAAAATATAAATATTTAATCTTATGGTTTTCTGATTTAAATTTATCATCAATCCAATCCTGGCTTAGTGCTATCTAAAATTATCATCTTGTGAAGAGAGACCAGTCCTGTTTGATGAATTCTACCCATGAACAGACACCAGTTACGCCTCACTCTTAGACTAAAACTTATGTGAAGGCTATCACTAACGGGAACATCTGTGTGAACAGGTTAGGCTACTGAGAATACCATGCCTACTAGTACATGCTCATGACAAAAACCTGGCAGCACGTAGAAATAATGTCACATTTTTAAGAATATAGTTTTTAGGCTGGCAAGATAGCACTTGCCAAACAAGCCAAATGACCTGAGTTCAGTGCCTTGAACCCATTATAGAAGAGTACTGACCCCCACAAATTGTCCTTTTATCTTCTGCATGTGTTCCATGGCATGCTTACATGTTACACACACACACACACACACACACACACACACNACACACACACACACACACACACACACACGCTCACATACACACATATGCACATACAAATAATAAAATATTTTTAAATTTATACCTTTTTTTCTTGTGCAAGTAAAATAATTCTCAGAAGTTGTCCTTTGGTTGAAACATACACATAACCTCTCCCTCTTCCAGAATAATGTTTGCAAAATGCAGACTACTTTTAAAATGTGCTGTATAGTCTGTGTTGAACCTCCTAAGTACAGATATCCCCTCTCCAGATACTTAGTAAAACACACAGCTGAGCTCTACACACTGCTCTGGATTAGCCCTAGAGAGATGTTGGACATTGTTCCTACCTGTAAGTTTTCAATTTGAGAGTCAAAAGGTTTAAATTATTCAGGATTTTAATATAGGGTGATTAGAGCAATCAGAAATAGGAAGGCAGAAAGATTAACGGACCATGAATGAGAGTTGTTTCCATCAGCTATGAGTGAAGGGAGTTTATGGGAAAAGCATCCTGTGCAAGGTGATAAAGGAAAGCTCCGTTCCTTACTCCCTCTCTCCTTAACAGTACTCTACTAAGATAAGTGAGTCCTTGTACAGAGGCAGTCAGAGTCACTCATCTTCTGGGCTACCTCCCTGTATACTGATTGTATCTTCTTTCTAGTATGGGAACCACAGCTTATTTCAGCCCAAAGCCTTAAGGTTATTCTTTGCTCGTATCATCTTCCACATTCCAGTAATTGCTGAGAAATTGACTGTCTATTACTATCTTCTCTCTCCTCTTGGCACCCAGTGCAGCCTAAGCCAACATGGGTTTTCACTGCAATCATAGATACTTCAAAGTTGATTACCTAGTCCTAGTCTTGCTCTTGAGCTTTTCATATAGCAAAGTGATCTTCCCAGAACACAAACCCAGTTACAGCATTCTTCTATTATGCTATCCTTAGAATAGAGTACAAATTTCATAATCTCTTCTGGCCTTCTCTAACTCCTTCAGAACATACTGTTTTCTTCTTTATTACAATAAGGATCATGCTTTATCAYGATTACTTGTTTCTACTTTATAACTCTGTTATATATTAGCCTGTGAGGTCTCAGACCTTGTTTGTATTGGTTGCTATTTTATCCACAACACAGTGCCTAGAATTCAATAGAATACTGAATTGTGAGTTCATGCATTTTAATACCACTTGACAAATTAATATAAAGTTTCTAAAGTCAGACTTTCCTAAGTACAGCTAATCATATAAGTAAATAATATTTATAGTACATCTTCTTTACATTGGGGAAATGTTTCTAATTTTTTATCATACTCACTTCTGTCAAGAGACATAACATCAATATTATGTTCTTTATTTTACTCTCTCTGTGGTGTGTGTGTGTGTGTGTGTGTGTGTGTGTGTGTGTGTGTGTAGTGTAGTGTAGTGTAGTGTAGTGTAGTGTAATGTAATGTATTTGTTTGGGTGCATGTGGAGGTCCGAAGTCATTATTAGGTATATTCCTTGATTACTTTCCAACATTGTTTTTAGATAGTCTCTTGCTGAAGCTGGGGGTTCAGTGATTCAGCTAGTCTAGTTGGCCAGTGACCTCAAGTGATCTTCCTTTTGTGGGTCACAGACTTGTGCCACCATACCCAGCTTATATATGGGGCCAGGAGTCTGAACTCAGATTTTCATGCTTTATAGCACAAGCACTTTACTGATCCAGCCAACTTCTCAGTCCCTAAGTATTCTAAAACTTGAGGGTAAGTTAGAGATACCCATGAGGGAGAAAAAATATAGAACAGAAACTACCACATTTTCTCCCTAAATGTGTTACAATAAATATTTTTATGTATATGTCTTTTTTCTTTTGAATTATCTCCTCAAAACCAGTTATTGGAAATAATTATTGTTGAGTAAAAGGAGAAATGAACATCTTTAAGAATCTTGAAATAACTAGATTGTTTTCCAAGCATAGTGTGCCAACAAATAGCCTTGAGCAACATGAAAGAATATCTTTTTAAATTTCACTTTCTAATCCGGAAGTCATTAAAATCTTTTGCTGGTTATAGAAAAACAATCCTTCCCATTCCTCTTAGTTAATACTAGATCTTTTTCTATCTTATCTGCCTACAGCTCCATCTGGAGGAGAATCCTGACCCTTTTAGATTATCAGAAGTGAACTTCTGTGGTCCCTGGGGCATAGCATCTCTCTCCGTGTTGTGCATGAGTGGAGAGGGGAGGAATGGAGAGAAAGCATAACACAAACCATGCCATTGTTTGGGATGGGGTCGCTGGGATAATACTGTGAGAAGGGATGAAAAGAATGAATCTCCATTCTTGATTGTTGTGATTTCCAAGAATGAGCCAACAGCTCTAGCCCAGGGAGGAATGGATCTTCACTGCAGCCAGATGCTTCTTTTTCCAGTGCTGCCTCCCATTATTTCTGAAAATGGGGTGGAGGACAGCATAGCAGCTGAGACAGATTAACTGCTATGCCAGTTTCCTTCCTTTGAGTAAAAGCCATAGATCAGAATCATTCAGAATTAGTTAAAAAAAAAAAACTCTTTAGAAATAAGAGCATGGCTCAAGGTCCAGAGTGTGTAGGAGCCAACCTTCTGGAGTTTGCACCCAACTCCTACCTTCATGTAAGCTGCTGAATGATTTTCCGCTGTTACTGCCTTCATTTCGTCTTCTTTCTGTTGCTTCTGTACTATGGTAACAGACATTTGCATCCTTTAATTTATCCTTGTCTGCACTCTTGCCAACATGGTCTTTCTACCATTCATCTTATCATTCTGCTGTCTGAAGCGTATTGTCTTTGGCTTATCTGCTGCCACTCCCCTCCTGCTGCTGCTGTTAGTTCCAACTCTTGTGACCATAAGCCTCTTAAGTKCTCATTTAACCACCATACCTTTCAGGAACTATTTCCTTTCTAAGACACCATGGTTGGCATACAAGTTCACACATGCCATTTGATAGAGAAATGGGTGCTTTGTAAATGGGTCAGAGATGGCTAAATAATTTTTTATCAGCATACAAATATCTTACTTTCAGAAATTTAAAAAATATATGGCATAGTCTCTGCTCACTAGCAACTGCAGTACAGTTTAAACAAGGTACAACATTTTAATAGGGTCTTTACATTTTAGTTTTCTGTATATCATGTAATCCCTGATAAAATTTGGTGAGTGACAAGAGAAACTTTATCTCCATTTTAGGATTAGGAGTCCAGAAAATTTGAGGGATTTGCCTAAGGTCACATAGCTAACTTTAGATCAAACTGACATTAGGCGACTAACTTTAGGCAAGATGCTTAACCACTTCATCAACTGAATTAGTTTATCTATAAAATAAAGGTAACAGTGTATGCTTCCTAAGGGCCATGAATGTTTAAAAAATCAATACTGGGAGTGTGATATAGTATTGACCCATCACAGAAGTTCTCAGATGCCAGTGGTTATCTTCATATGTCATGTTTTTGTCACTGTAGTAACATACTTTCTGGGTATTATTACTTTGGGGAAAAGCTTAGCAAGTATCATCATTGTGTTTTCTCTCTGGATTGCTGTGATATTAGCAGTCAGCCTGCTTTACTTGGAAGTCCTATGACAAGTGCCTTATGTGATACCAGTGAGATCCTCAATGGTCCTTTTTAATACTGCCCCCTCTCAAGCTTTATACATTTGTGGGTGAATTACATTGAACTTGATATATTTAAATCGTGAAGCCAATGCCTGAGATAAAAGTCAAAGGTTAAAATAACCTGTTTTTAACTCATAGTTTCTGGATTTTAGCCCATGCTTACTTACTGTTGTCTCTGTGCCTTATAGTGAGACAGAACAAAAGCATGGCATTTGTGGTACAGCAAAGATGTTCACATTCTGGTGACCAGGAAGCTAAAAGGAGAGAAGAAAAGATGTAGATAAAATAAAACCCTTCAGGTATACACTCTGAGTGACCTACTCCTTCCAACTAGTCCCACCTCCTAAAGTTTCTACCGCCTCTCACCAACTCTTTAAGCCATGATAATTCTCCCAAAGGTACTTCACTATATTTTTAATACTGCTACATTGTGGACCAGTCTTCAACACATGAACTTTTGAGGGACATTTCAAGTCCAAACCATAACCACTGATCTAGGACTAGAATTTTGAAATTTACTATATGTTGGACCATGGTTCTTTACTATCTTCCCAGTGTTCTCAGTCAGTTTGTGTGTGGGAAGGGGAGTTGGATTTATATCGAAGGGATCAGTGAGACATGCAAAACTCTTCTATACAGATGTCTTGTTTTCACTTCCATAGTAGCCCCAGGGAACTTGTGTGATAAATGTGTTGTGTAAATTAAAATGCAACTAAAGATCTCTTTAGTGTTTCTTAAATTAGGTTTATTGTGTGTGATAATTTGCACCTAGAGGCTTTTGTTGTTATTTGTTGTAGTGACTATGGCAGTAATGATCTGGCTCCGAGAAAAGCTTGGCACATGCTCCACATTTGCATTTGGCAGGGCTCCATGGTATACCCTGAATAAATGAATCAGCCTATTTGGGGTATGAGGAAACTGAATCACTGGAAGGCTATAGGTCTCATGATCTCAATGGTTCTCAGATAGGGGAATACCAGAGAATTCTGTGCCTGTCTCTAGTAGGATTATTCCTTTGCCTCCTGACAGGAGTATCAAATCCTGACTATGTCACTTACTCACAAAAGCACCAAGCTAGGGGAGGAGTGGGAAATAAATACCCAGTGTCTGAGGCAAGCTAGAATCACATAAGACACTTGACATGAGACAAAAAGATAAAGCAGACCTGGACAGTAGTATTTAAACATCCCAGGACACTATATAGTGAATCTTGTTCTTTCTTTTTTGAGAAGGGAGCACTGTCCATCTCACATTTGTGTTTATCCAGCCCATTTTAGGAACTTAAAAAGGGAGAAGGGGAAATAAAAATTTCATAGTGACTCTAAAACTGGTAAACGTAGGTATATGGATTTGATTCTTAGGACAATGTTTTAATATAAACAGAGCTAAATTTTTATGATCTTCGGGTATGAGATTTTGCAAGGTGCAAGGGATCATCCAATAAATAATAGAATATAGATTGAACCAAAAAACATTACTTGAATCAAAATATTTAACATGAAACTTCTTATCAGTGTAATGGGGGACTAGGAACTTCAGACTTTTTTGAGAGAAAAATATATGGCTGGTTGAGGCAGGCCTCAGTTGGTCAGAGATGGGTCTTAGCAAAAAGAACTTGTAAGGAGAAAGAAGTCAATATTGTGACACCTCATAACTTTATTTATCTACTGTACAAATGGAATAATAGCAACTACTCATAGTGTAATTATGAAGATCAAATGTGAAAATATTATAGAATAATTACTATAGTTCCTGGTGCAGAGTAAATGTATGTCCATTGATACTGCAAAGTAAATAGTCCACAGCTTAACAATCTCCAAAATCTCTTTCCTGCTCTCCCATCAGTGCTTTCTTAATGAAGAACAATGGGGAAACAGCATATCATATTGGGTTTAGTTGTTGATTGTGATAATGTTCTCTCTCAGGTCATCCTGAGTCAGGTAACCCAATCACAAAAGAATACACATGGTATGCACTCACTGATAAGTGAATATTAGCCCAAAAGCTCAGAATACCAAGATACAATTCACAGATCACATGAAGTTCAAGAAGGAAGACCAAAGTGTAGATATGAACATTTATACCTTATTGTTCAGACATCTTTAGTTACAAATGTTTATTGCAATGAGTCTGTTTTAAGATCTCTGGCTTCTGCTACATTATCTATTCTGGGTCCTCACTGGCACTCCTCTTGGATATCCGTTTGTTTCCCTGTGTCATAGAGACTCCGCAACTTTAGATCTACAGGACTGGACCCTTCAGGCATTCTAACAGTTTATAGATGGGGTAGATGTTGGGGTGGGCTAACTCAAAGCCCTGGATATGGTAGCTAGTCAGCCCTCCAGCTCTCTTGTACCCATACCACCAGGGCCAGCTCTCCAGCACTGCCCCTGCTAGCCCACATGAGTGCCACAGCTAGCAAAGGCAGGACCAGCTCTCTGGCTCTCATACCCTTGGGGCCAGTTCTGCCAAGCTCTTGAACATCAACATGGTCCCAGGCAGCAACCCAGACCAGGAACATCCACATGGACTTTGGTGGTAACATGGGACGTGGACCTCTGCACAGATGCCTGCCGCTGCATGGCCATGGACCCAGACCTGGCCCTCAGCAGAAGAATGTGCAGGCACTTCACTATGGTCTCAGGTGGCAGTGCAGGCTATTCACATGAGGCCATTTGTCACCACCCTCACATCTCCAGTCCCACTTTACCCCATAGTGCCCAAACCATGTTGCTTCTTTTTTTCTCCCATATCTCCACCACATACTTGCACATGACTGGGCACCTGCAGTGGGCAGCAGGCCACATGGAAGCAGGCAGGCCTCTGGGTGTCTTCAGCCCACCAGCACTGCACGGCAACAGGCAGACCCATAAGACGTTTACTATCTTAAGCATGAATTTGAAGCCCAATTCAAATGCTTCCTAGTTTGTTGAACTGTTCTTATATCAAATATTAATTTTATATTCTGTGTATTATATAATAATACAATATTAACATAGATTAGCACATTAATGTATTAAATATTAATGTATAGCATCAAAATAACAAAATCTATAGTTATATAAAACTTAATATATTATACATAACAATATATATAGCATTGTAAGTTTATTATAGTCTTTATATAAGCAAAGAAATAAAAATAACCTTTCATTTCCATTTCATGAGCCTCACAATTGCATGTCAAGATTATCATCTTCATGTTATAATGGAGAAACTGAGGTTTAGGTCTATGAAAAAGCCTAAGTTTAGACAATTCTTAAGCATCAAATTGGCTCCAAAACTTACTTTTGGTTGTTGTGATAGTTTGAATAGGTATGGTCGCATAGATTCGTGTATTTGAGCATGTGGCCCATTGGGAATAGCACTCTTGGGAAGTTTGGCCTTCTTGGAGGAAGTGTGTCACTGTGGGGTTGGCTTCAAGGTCTCCTGTGCTCAAGCTATGCCTAGTGTGGCACACAGTCTCCTTCTGCTTCCTGAGGATCAAGATGCAGAACTCTCAGCTCAATGATGGATTACACCTAAGCCAGCCCCAATTAAATGTTTTCCTTTATAAGAATTGCCATGGTCATGGTGTCTCTTCACAAAAATAAAACCCTAACTGAGACAGCTGTTAATTTTTTCTGGGCCAATATAATTATTTTCTTCAGTTGTGTCCAGATTTTTATTTCCCCAACAAGTATGAAGCCCTTTTTAAATGAGAATGACACCCTACTATTGTACATGCTTTCTAGAGTATCATTTTTAATAAATATTGAAAGTAAATTACAAATTTGTATATTCCATGCTAGAATTGAAGAAATGGACAATGGTAGAGTCCCAAACAAGGATTTGGAGAGACAGAGAAAAAAACTTTAGATTGCACACGAGTCTTATGTAAAGAGCTCCCTAACACCTGTTCTTAAGCTGTACTTTAAGACATAGCACTGTAGATCCTCTTTCTTCAGCCTTATGTGAGGCCTGGGTTCAGCCTTTGCCCTTCCTACGTCTTTGAAGCTGCAACTCCAACACACAGAATAGACACTGGGGCAGTGAAGGCAGAGCACTGCAGACATCAGGCCATCAACCTCTATAGCTTACTGACAGACATTGCTATAAATATCTTAAGTTTCTATTAATACTCTCTTTTCACTGTGAGCTAATTTAAATCTGCTGTTCTCTAAGCTATTTTTAACCACATATTCTTGGGCTCAGGCCTGGTTCTAGTTAAGAGATCATAACTTCCATTTTGATTTTTACACTTGCAGGAATAATAGGATCTCAGTCTTTTTTATTTTTCTTGTTTCATGGGCTCCACTGATATTTGAAGTAGCCAAGTAACAATTCTTTGTTATGAAACAATATTTATTCCATTCAGGGTTTGTTAGTATACCTGTCCCCTGACCACTGGTGCCTTTAGTGGGACCCCCCCAAACAAAATACATATTTCCAGCCACCCTAGGTAGTACAGCTGCTGGTTGAAAGCTACTATAACCTGGTAGCTTGACTAACTTGGAACTAGGTACATATTGAGAAAAGATACTTTTAAACTGCTTTATAGCTGCTACCTTTGTAAAACCAAAAGGCAACTAAGGCTCTAAAATAATACCTCCTTGAAGATTGTGCTGGTGACACCAATTGAAAATCTCTCTCATTCCATCAAGACAGGTTTTAATCATAAGATTTTATTCTCTTAAAATTACATGAGACTGAGWTTGAGTAATTGTAAATAAGAATAAGGTTTCTTTGGTAATAATGAAAGATATTGTGATAGTGGTGATGGTTACACTCCCTTATAATATACAGAAAGCCACAGATATATACACTGTGGTTTTTATATTTTTATTATTAGCTTATCATGCATGTATTTATATTTTGGGTTTGTGCACATTGTCAGAAGAAAACTTGTAGGAGACTGTTGACCTTTTCTACCATGTGGTTTCTGGAGACTGAGTTCAGTCTTGGTGGTAAATGTCCTAACCAGCTAAGCCATTTTACTGCCACATAGTTATATACTTCAAAGGGGTAGATTCTTATGTCATGTGGATCCGATCTTAATTTCTTCTAAATTACTAAAATCTGCTACTTTTAGTATTTTTTCCATGTATCACTTTCAGTTTTCCAGTCTTAAAAACTTAAAAGAGCTCAGTCACTTGCAGGTTCCTCTTTCCCTCAGATTCCATATCTAATGTAAGACCTAAATCCTAAGTAATTTTCAAATACCCTTTAACCCCCTCTTTGCCCTATGACCACTTACTTCACTGAAGTGACTAACATTCCATTGCCTAATATTGTTATGACTAGCTCTTAATTTTTCTATTCCCAGTAGCCTCCACCCCCCACCCATGATCTCTTCAATTATGTCCACAACATTTTATAGCGAAGTACAGTATGCATACAAAGATTATATAAAAGTCTGGGCATGGTGGCACACAACTTTAACCCCAGCACTCAGAACTAGGTGGACCTCTGTGAGTTTAAGGCCAGCCTGGTCTACAGTACCAGGAAAGCCAGGGCTATTACACAAAGAAACCCTATCTCAAGAAAAAAGAATGTATAAAATATACTGTGCCATGAAGAAAAGATCCATAACTGTCACCAGCAGCCAAGAAAATCTGGATGTGGCTTCTCAGTTAATTTTCACTGTGCCCCCATTATTCTTATAATTCAGTTGTTATGGTTTTTTTAAATACTTTATTTTTCCTTTAGCATGTGGATCAATCTTGTGTCATATTGCTTTCTACATATCACATATAAGAAACATTTGTGCATGCCATACCTATATAGCTTTTCCATGTTCATAAATTCTTACAGTTTTTTTCCTTAGATATATTCTTTATTTACATTTCATTTCCCTTTTCCTGGTTTCCTGCCCCCCCAAAGGTTCCACATGCCCTTATCCCTCCCCCTGTTCCCCCATCCAYCCCTTCCCACTTCCCTGTTCTGGTATTCCCCTACACTGATGCATTGTACCTTTCCAGAACCAGGGTCCACTCTTTCCTTCTTGTCAGACATCATTTGGTATGTG
>BDUI01002252.1:97245-118115 GCA_002335545.1 Apodemus speciosus | reverse complement strand
AAAGACATATGGGACATCTGGGGGGCGGGGAATCCAGAAAAAGGGAAGTGAAATGTAAATAAAGAATATATCCAATAAAAAAAAAAAACAAATTCATATAATCTGCAGGAAAATAGAGGAAAATGGAGTTAGGTTAAGTAAAACATGATATACCCAAATGAAAATGTTATCATAAAACCCATCCTTGTGTACAATGAGTACATGCTAATAATACAAAAGATGAAAAAAAAAGCTGGAAACATACGTACCTTGGCTTCAAGTTAGGCTACAAACAACAGTAGTTCAAACGAAATGGTAACAGCATAAAAGCAGACACGCGGAGCAAGGACCCAATATAGAAGCCCGGAAATAAACCCTCATTTCTGGTTCACAGCAAGGAACTAATTTAGAAGCCCAGAAACAAAATCTTGTTCTTTGACAATGGTATCAAGAAGACACACTGAAGAAATGAAGTCTCCTCTCTCGAGTGGGACATGAAAAACTATATAAACCTTCTGCAAAACGAAAGTAACAGAATGAAAGAATGGTGAACAGAATGCAAACACTTTCTGTTATGGGATTAATATCCAGAATATATACAGAACTTAATGGCAAATACCTTGATTTGAAATGACCCAAACTTGGATTGCATAGTAAAAGTAAAATTCCAGGCCAGTGTAAACAACTACCAAGATCTTTTCTCATTAAAAACCATGGGCTATGGGCTGGAGAGATGGCTCAGCAGTTAAGAGCACTGACTGCTCTTCCAGAGGTCCTGAGTTCAAATCCCAGCAATGACCATCTGCCCTCTTCTGGTGTGTCTGAAGACAGCTACACTGTATTCACATATATAAAATAAATAAATCTTTAAAAAAAATTGGCTAGCTGAGCAGTGGTAACACATGCTTTTAATCCCAGCACTCACAAGACAGAGAAAGGAGGATCTCTGTGAGTTCAAGGCCAGCCTGGTCTACAGAGCAAGTTCTAAGACAGCCAGGGCTACACAGAGAAACCTTGTCTCCACCCCGACCCAACCCCCCAAACAAACCACACAGGCTAAAAATGAGTAGACATTTCTCCAAAAAAAGGTGTACAAGAATATGAACACATGGAGGAAATGACTAATCATAGTTTATAAAAATAGAAAATAAGCACTGGTAAGAAAATAGAGAAGCCAGACACTCCTCACTGTTGGAAAGAGTACAAAGTAGATACAACATGGTGGTATATCATAGACTATGACTAAATATGAGCCAGAAATCCACCTTTCAGGTATTAATTTAGAAGAACTTAAATCAAGACCTTGAAAGAGATATTTGCTTCCCCATGATCACTACAGAAGTATTTATGAGAAACCAGATATGTAAACAATATAAATGTTCATCAGTGATATAGATAAGAAGAATTCCATACACTACACAGTGGAATGTTTTTCTGAAATTGTTCTAGATGATTATGGAAGACCTTAAGATAGATGAAATAATAATCCAGTCACAGAAGAGGAAATGCTATGTGATTTCATTTACACAAGGTATCTAATATAGCCAAAGTTAGAGGAATGGTATATGATGATGATTGAGGCCAGGGATGGGGATGGAACTGAGGAGCTCTGGTTCCAAGAGGAGACTACTGGGGCTATATACAATGAAGACCTTTCTGGAGATCCACTATACATGATGCCTGCTGTTTCTATATTTTCCACTCAGATTTGTTCATAGTATACATCTTAAGTGTTCTCATTGCAATAAAAAGTTAGATGAATGTAAAAATTTAACAAGACATATTAATATTGCCATGGTTTGGATCTTAAATGTTCCCCAAAGGCCTATGTGCTAACGAATTATTCCCTGGTTTGGTGCTATTAGAAGGTGGTGAAAACTTTAAGAGGTAGGGTCTGGTGGGAGGTCCTTATACCATTGAAGGGATGCCAAAAGGGGGTTATGGGACCCTGGTCTCTTTTACTTTCTCTCATTCTTCCCCACCACTTCCCTCTCTCCTTCTTATACATTCAGACAAAACACATAAACACACACACACACACACACACACACACACACACACACAATGCTGGACATGAAAAGAGCTACTTCTGTGGTGTTATCACCAATGGGTTAAAGCAACAGGACCAACGAATCATGGAATAAACCCCTAAAACTGTGACCAGAATGAATATTTGCTCTCTGTAATCTCATTTTCTCATATATTTCTTACAAAAACTGATTTCACTTTCTGAAGTGAAAAATGTAAAAAAGTAAAGATTGAAAAACATTAGTGTCCTTTTTTTGTAGTCAAAAGGATTGTAACCAGAAGGCACAATCCAGTCTTGAAGAGGCAACTACACATAATGACTCCCAGACCCCTTTAATACACAATATTGTTAGTTAAAAACACACTGAGTCATAAAGGCTGCATACTAATATATACCTCAGTAACTAGTATCACCTGTTTGGAGAAATGGATTCAGGTGTCAGCTGAATGAAAATAAAGAAGGTTACTAGCGTTGGCTGTCTTGGATGGTGAAATTAAGACGGGCTACCTGATCCTAAGCCTTTCTATAGTTAAAAAGTAATCTTTGAGCTTTTCTACTCCAGACAGTAGAGGAAAAACTAAAATGTGTGGTTCCCATATGGCTTGGTAATAATCACAACCAGTCCCTTAAAGGGCCTGATGAAATATGTAAAGGGAGAAGAAAAGGAGGTCCTGTGAAAATTGCACAGCGTGTGGGGGGTGAGGTTGACAAAACCATGGATCCAGAGAGAGCAATCAGGAGGACAATTTTACTCTGCTGGACCAAACTAGACACCCTTACTTATATTGATGTAAAATACCAGCCAATACATCAACTGGAATTTTTAAGGACTCACTAGTGATTTATGGTTAATACTTAGTGAAGTGGAATGCTGCGACTGGAACTACTTAAATATTTCTTGACTTCTGAAATGCAATTAAACTGGTACATACAGGGAATTAACAGTAGCATCATGGTCCTTTTACAGAAGGATATGTTACCAATCGAATTGGCCTGTCTGTCTATCTGGGGAGTAAAGTATGTTTTTGACTAACACACTAGATAAGCATATCTCATTCAACCTAAGAGACTGGCCAACTTCAGACAGAAGCCTCGTACAAAATACACATGGGAAGCCACAGTCACTGTGAAATTATGCATGTGTGGGAGAGAAACATGGAAACAAGAAAGACAGGGGATGAAGAGTAGGAGAGGAAAAGGAAAATGTTCTGTAGGATACAGAATTTTAAAGGTTTTTTTTTTCTTTTTGGCGTAAAGAAAAGTTTACTTCTCCAAAAGATACCACCACACCACTCCACATATCTCTATATCTGTCAGTTTGCCCATCTGTCTCTATCTCTGTCGCTCTAGTCTGTAGATTGATTAAAGAAACATCTATGCTGTCAAAAACGCAGAATTATTATCAGTTTCTATAAAGAGTAGTAATAGATGTTAAGAGCAAGGGAGAGAAGAGATCAGAGTGCAGATAAACAATGCAATAAAAGATTTCCTTTTTCCATTGTTCCTCATTTAGCTCTGGGTATATAGGCCCTGGGTTCCACCTCTGGCACCATAAAAAAAAAATCCTTTAATAAATACAAAATGTATTGAAAAAGTTCACAGTGAGCCTCTGAGGAAGAGTAAGGAAGGCTGGGTTAGTGGAAGGAAGAACCAAATGATAGCCTCACATTAGGTTGAATTTGTTAGGCAGGTGGGATTAGGAATGTGTTTGAGGCACTATAATGAGCAGAGCACTCAACGTGTGCAGGAAACTGTGCACAGCCATGACTGTGGGAAATGCTAAGCGGGGATTGTGAAGGCAGATCGATAGGCAGCCATTTACATTAGAAGATGTATAAAAACTATAGCTACATGACAATCCAAATCCCTGGCTTGTTGTAGAGTGCTTCCTGTTAGTGGGAGTATGCAAGAGGAACACAGCCAAGAAAAACTGGAATGCTAGAAACGCTCAGACAGGGGTCAGTGTGGCTGGCCTTCCTCTAAGACTTTTCTGTGGGAGTTGATTTAGGTACCAATTCTAGGAAGAATGTAATTCCAGCAAGCACTGAAGAGAAAGAAAAGGCGTGACAGCAATGGGAGGCTGAGATACACTATTTTAACAATTTCCGAAGGAAACACCAGAGGCATGAAGAACTTGAAATCAACCACTGAGTTCCGCTTCCCTGGACAGACGAGGGTTACTACATGTCTCAAATACAGGAAATGACCTATAGGATACATTTAAAAGGGGTGAGCCTGGACGCAGGGAAGCTAGCCTGCAGTCCAAAAAATCCAGGCTGAAAGTAACAAGGCCTTGCGGGAGAGTGGGAGGAGCGAGAACTGCAAGGGCTATTTTGAAGGAAGAAAGACCTGACAGGATGTGATAATTAACCTGATATAGGGATGAGTAAGTGGTGACTGACTCCAAGATTTCAATCTAACCTAGTGGGAGGTGAAGAGGCCAAGGACTACAGCACTTCTGCAAGAAGACAATAACAAGTTCCGCTTTAGACATTTTAAAGCTTACGGGGTAGGAGTGGGGTGGAAATAATATCCAAGCAAACACTGCCCCACCAGATGATTGAAAAGGGATTTGGGAGTCATGAGATTTCTTCATTGAGTGATTCTAAAAGTACAAATAATGTACAAAAATTCTTAAAAGTACTGTAATTAATGGTAACTTTAGGATGGGCGTGGCTGGGGTGGGAGGGGCAGAGACATAGAGACAGCATGTAGGTGCTTAAACTCTAGTTCTTGATTCATACAGAGTAACGTGAAAACAGTGAGAAGGTGGAGAAACAAGGCCATTCAGGGCCACAGAAACTATGCTGGCAACAGGATTAGGGGGACAGTCAAGTCAATATAGTATAATGGAAATAATACAAAATGTAAAAGACATTAAGGTTGGTTAAACAATTACAGGTAATAGCTGTTTTTTTTTAATGGAGGGTAGCTCTCTGTATACTGATAATGAAAAACCTCCAGGATGTGCAAGTGGGGAAAAAAAGGCACAGAAAACTGTTTCAATATATTCCCCTTTTATAGAAGAAGCAAAAGAATGTGTGTGTGTGTGTGTGTGTGTGTGTGTGTGTAAAACATTTGCTTGGGTATATAGAGAGATACTATGAAAAGGCACAATTAAAATAAAATGCAGTTGGGGGAAATAAAACTAGAGAGATAGGAGATCCAACGGAGCAGGACATTTTTCTTTGCCTGCCTTTTCAAGGTAAGCAGTCTTCAAGTAATGTACAAGGAAATGGAGAATGGAGTCCAGGGAAGTGGCAGTAAGGTTGGTCTTCACGTAGACATTACTTAGTCACACTGGAGAGGAATAAGGAAGACCAGTGAACACAGACACGCATATGTGCATGAGCCCACACAGGGGACATAGGGAATTGATAGCAGCAGTCGCCTCTGGGGAGGAAACGTAGGTGGGGGTTTAGGGACAGTGATGAAGTAAGACGTGTCTGTTTTTACATTGTTAATTTTGCTCCCTGAACATTTATCACACCTCTAAGATAGTAATTTGAACTGCCCCAGTAAGAAGACTGGGAAGGGAGAGGAAGGAAGCACAGGAAGGAAGGAGGCTACCCATCATTTTAAATTTGTTGGCAAAGATAGAAAAAGCAAAAAAAAAAAAGAAAAAGAAAAAAGAAAAGAAAGGAAGGAAGGAAGGAAGGAAGGACCTGGAGGGCACAAGAACATCAAACCCAGTGTTGTTCACTAACTCCCTTTCCACTTTGACAAACACCAGGAGCACTGGGAAGAATTGGAAATCACACAAAGAGAAAAAAAATCAAAATTTGAACACTGAGCCAATTACTGATTGGATGAATTTTGGCAAGGTAATGAACCCTTTCTGCCCCCACGTCTATGAAAAGGGACATTACTAAGTATCTTCCATGCATTGTACAGCCCCCCCCATACATACACACATACACCCTAATTTGTGTCTTAAATGAGCTTCCCAGGAAAGCTTTGAAATGACTTGTCTATGAAACTCAACTCTGCCCGATGTCACAGCACAGACAACACAGTCTCACCACAGTGAACAGTGGGATCAGAAAGATAATATGAAGTATAAAAAGGGGATCTCTGAAGCACAACTGTAAGGTATCATAAGACAGGCATGTGATTTGCAGTCAGTTAAAGGTGGGTTCAGATGCTAGCTCTACTTTGATCTACCTGAAGAACAATGCTTTGCCTCTCTGGACCTCACTTTTTTCATCCGTGGAATAGGACCACTACGACTTAATTCATGGCAGTGAGGATATTATAATGAATATGCATGCATAATCTCAAGAATACAAAAGATACTTACTTAATGGGAACTTTGATCATCCCCACCCCAAGAGTTAAGGCTCCAAGAGTACATAAAAACTACAATGCCAATTTCCTTTTGTGCGTTTCTATTCCCTTGCCCTTTCAAACCAGCCTTCAATACATAAAAGCACATCAGCTAGCCCTTTGATTTTTCAAGCACCTATGAGGTCACCCAAAGAATTCTCTCCTGCCCTTTGAACCTTTAATTCCTTCTTAAATGATTTACTGGCTGTCTGGCCTCTAAATGACCATGCTAACAGCAATGTCCTTCCTATCGGAGGCTCTGTCCCTTTGGTAACTAAGGTGCCCCCAGATAGGGCTTACCATTCTCACACCCTTAGAGATACGCTTCCAGGAAAACGTAGAAGTAAGGAGCATGGTAATATTATCCAAATCTCCCCCCAATGTATGCAACTATCCGATCATTTCCTAGCTAAGAATGTCTCTAATTATTCATACTTCTTTCATACTTACCAGGGATTCTGATAAGGATATATGCGTCTTGGGGTCCCTTGACAGACCAGCTCTAAAAGTCCGCGCCTGTAAAACACGCTCAGCAGCAGTAGACTGGTCAGTAGCAAACTAAGCACTCCTGATGTCACTGTGCTGTCCCTGGCTATTTGAGCACTGACTCTTAACCTGTCCCCTTAGTGCCCTAAGATAACCTGGCCGTCATACAGACGAGCACCAATGACATTAAGCCTCATTAGTCAGTTCCTTTTTTCCTTTCTTGGTGTTCTCAGCTTTGAGTGAAACAGTGAGAAAAGGAATGTCATGGTCAAATAACGAAGACACTTAAGGCATTATGTATAAATACCAGACAGTGACTCACAACCAGGGCCAGTGAAATAGAACACGTTTGGGCTTGTTTAAGCAAAGGTAACAGCACGCGCGCACGCGCGCGCGCACACACACGCACACACACACACGCGCACACACAGGTACATACACACAAACTGATTTAAAGTCTTTGAATTTCAGCTAGTACTGAAGTGCTTGAATC
Organism: Apodemus speciosus; assembly: GCA_002335545.1. Classification (NCBI taxonomy): domain Eukaryota; kingdom Metazoa; phylum Chordata; class Mammalia; order Rodentia; family Muridae; genus Apodemus; species Apodemus speciosus. The sequence continues at coordinate 110,802 of BDUI01002252.1, read as the reverse complement.
AAGCACAAAAATTACTCTACCCACTCCTGAACACAAAGCAGCAAGCAAAATGGCTGCTGCGTTCCAAGTCTCACAACAACATTTCCCAACATTTTAATGAATGCTATAATCCCCTCTCCCCAATGCCAACCTGGGGAACACAGCTTACATATGCAGCAAGCCAGGCAGCCTAGAGACACCCTCCTCCCCACTACTGTCACCCCTCTTCATATCTCAGGTTGCACCGGAGGGGTCCTTCTGAACTGCCGCTACCATCATTATCATCACGTGTTCCCTCCATTTGTAGCTAACATGTGGATTTGAGGTTCACCACAGTTTCTAGGGGAAGTTGGTCATTTCCACCTGGAGCCATCTGGGATGCTGTCCTGGAGAGCTGGTACTCTGAGTGGTTGGATCCCACAGAGGAAGGCAGAGAAGAGAGAGGGAGTAGAGGATTACACTGTAAAGCAGGGCCACAGGAGGAGATGGCACGATGGAGATGGCAAAGGGCAGAGTTTCCCAGTGAGGAGCTTGAGAACAGAGATGCTACCATTCTCCCTGAAAACCCGGAATCTAGAAGAAATAAAAAGTAAGACTAGAGTCAGAGGGAAAATGGTCTGTAATACCCAGCAAAAGTAATCTGGGCTTTATTCTGCCAGCACCAGAAAACTACTAAATAATTTCAAGGGGATGAGGATGGTCAAAGGGTAGAAAGCCATTTGAGGAGGCAAATATACTATTGTAGTTGTTCCTCCAGAAGGAGCCCCATTCTGCTAGTCCAGTTTGCTCAAGATCTTTCTTGCAAGGCTGCCTTTTCCCATCTGAGATAGCCATCTCAAAGCTCATTACCATGCCTCTCTTTTGAGTTGGGAGTGATACCAATAATACTTTTTACTCAGATTAAGACTCCTAGCTTTTGTCCTGAGGTTGGTTCTGTGAATTGGCAGGGTGGGGTGGGAGAAGCTTCTGTAAAACTCCCAGTTTAGAGGAAAGGAAGGATGATGTACTCTTTCTTCTTCTCCAGTAGTAACAATTGACTTGGTTGCTAGGATCTCAGCCTCCTCTAAGCTGCGAACAGAACAGGAAGAAAATGATGGAGTGAAGAGAAAGAGAAACAGGCAAAAGAAAGGGGAAAAAGAAGACGCAGCATAGGGCAAAACTTGATGATGGGGCCTGTTCCAGATCACCATCACTTACAGGCTTAAAGTAGAATTCAGCCTTAAATTAGGACTCTAACCTAGGGTATGGGAGATAGAAGAACCTTACCTGGGTCTTTGCAGTGGAAATTAACTCTCCCTGGTTCTGTTCTTCATCCCTTTGGTTTTTATTAGGGGCTAGAAAGGGAAAGTCTGTAACTCAAACCCTATTGCAGCTGAACAGGGCTAAGAGCCAAAACCCTTGCCTTAAGCAGATCCAGTATGTACAGAGCCTGAGCAGGTTTCAGAACACTGCACATTTCTCAAGCCAAGGACATGGAGAAAACATGAAAATTACATATTGAGTCCTTTTGAAACATCCAGAAGAGGAAAGTTACCCTCCCACCCCAGCTCACACAGCAGAGCAGTCAGCAAGCTAGCTCTTGTAAGAGCCTAGCACTCAAGCAATCGTTGCCACAAAAAAAAAAAAAAATGACTCCCCAGCAGCTAGGTATTTGAATGGATTTCAAATATAAATTACAAGTTATTTTACCTGGTCAGAGAAAGGAGGCAAATTAAAGAACCTCCGTGCCCATTAACCTTATAGCAAACTCTGTCGTTTCATCTACAAAGAGTTGGGAATGGGTTTAGACCAATTTCCATAGTACACGCATCCTTACAAAGTTCTGAATTTAGTTTCATACGGCAAAGAAAAGCAGATGATGTTGCACAAGAGTAGTAATGAAAGTCGATTCATGAAGGACAGGAAGCAGAAGACAGAGGATGGTCTTGAAGTTGGCAGGTACATCTACAAACAAATTGAATCTTTCTAAGGCATTCAATTAAGTATAAAGATAAAGAACATCAGTGCTATAGTTAATCACTCCAAACTTGTAAAAGTTTCAATGATAAAGCTTTTCTTCCAGCCAGAGAGGTTGGGAAGTGAATCCCCATCTCCTCTTTACTTTAGGGTGGTAAAGGTACCACCTGGGCAATGAAATCCTACACGGAAGTTGAGCAATATTTTCAAAGGTCATATTGAAGAACACTTACTATTCCAAAAACATAAACAATGATATTCACAGATTAATAATAGCTCACACCAGGCAGACTGGATAACGCTTCTAACAATCAAAATGGAACAGAAACTTGAAACTCTGGTGGTTTGAGGTTTGCCTCACCAAGCCACCACTTTTTGTTTTACAATTACAGAAAACAATCCTTAAACATCTTGGCAAAGTCAACTGATATTTTTTAGAAGCCTCAATCCACTTTATCATGTCCATCTGAGGTTTTGATTTTTTGTTTGTTTGCTTTTGTTCCTACTAGCTCATTGAATGTTCTATTTATATAAAAAAGAACTCCAGCTAGCAACACCTCTACCAACTAGGCATCCTGCAGATCAGAGACACTAACAAGACAAAGCTAGGAGGAACACTCATTAAATCACAAAGCAGGCCAGTTTCCTATGTCTTTGGGGCATTGGAATGTCTGGCAATTAAGTGATTTACAGAACAATCAATAGATTAGAAAATTGTGTGTTGACAATAGTATTCCTAACAGAATGACTTGCTATTTCAATTTACTGAACCCCTAAGGAAACAAATATAAACAAACCTCTTTCTCTTTGTCCCCATCAGCCTACCAGGCTACTTAGCTAGATTGTCTCAGAGACTGGTATCAGAAGATCTAAGACAAAAATACAAACTCCTTCCCCTTTCCAATCCCCATCTTCTACATTTAAAATAGAGGCGTCACCTCCAGTACCTATTAACTTCTGCTTCATTCTTTCAGTGGTATACAATATCACTAACCCCTAGTCACCTGACAACATCTAACATATTGTTTCATATGGTCTCTTCCTATCTATTGTGCACTTTAGGTCTCTCCTCAGGCAAGCAGTTGTGTGACTGGTACTAAACCTGATGCCTGGTTTAGACAATTCATCCAACTAGAACAAATGCTCTTATACCACCTAAGATTACCTAAGTACCCCACAGGTCCAACTTCAATTTTTACTTTTCCCACAAAGCTCCCAACATCAATCCATGAACAATCTTATTAGATTTTTATTCTATGGTCTCAGCATCCAAAGCTTTTTGTTCCCTGGACATACAGTAAATAGTTCCGTCCAGGAAACAATACATAAATAAACTTCAATAAACTCGTCATCTCTGTAAGAATCCAAAGATCAGGTCTACTCTGGAGGTCAACTCTTGAACTCTGTAGTTCAGGGGTAGGCATGCTGCAAAGTGCTCAACAAATCTGTGTTGACTGATTGATCTGTAGATTGGTTGACTGGTTGACTGGTTGACTGGTTGATTGACTGGTTGATTGATTGATAGATTGAAGTCTTAATTGAGAGTTTTAGGACAACCAAGCAAGGTTTGACACAGCCTTTTAAAGCTCCAGCTATTTACACATGAGGCAGAAATCATGTCTTGTCTTTCTACCTCTGGCAGTTGCAGACACCACACACACACTAAAACTGTCCTGTAATTTCATGCACATTTGACAACCTCAAACAAGAATTTCAGCTTAATAAGGATACCTAGGAAATATTCTAGTTCCTTCTTCAATCCCCTATACCTCTGGTATTTATATGAAGTAAGGATAAAGGGAATCACCTCTAATGGAACAACCATACAAGTTCATTTTATTTTACTTTTGAGATTTTAATTTAATTATATTCCCCCTTTCAGCCCTTCCATAGACCACTCCCTGCTCTCAAATTCCTGGCTTCTTTTTTTTTTTTTTTTTGACTTCTTGTTCTTGGACCACACAAATTTGGTAATTTTCATTTGAGAATTATAAAACCTAGACACAACAAGGAAAATGACTTACTTAAAAGGGCACAGATGAGGGTCAGCCGTAAGACTAAGATTGTGATCTTCTGAAGGCTACAGATGTAGCTGTAGCTCAGAAGAGAACTGTTCTTGAAAAAAAAAAAAAACAGGCCTGGGATATGACTCAGTTTGTAGATCAACTGACTGATCCCTTAGCATGCTCCAAGCCCTAGGTTCTATCCCCAACACTGCCAGGAGAGACACACACACACACACACACACACACACACACACACACACACACACACACATTTTCCTTTAACCCTAACCCCTGAAGTACAATTATTAACATTACCAGTTTCTTCACTAAATTTCATTTCTCATTCCTCTTCTTTCTCCCACCCAATTCTCCTTATTTTAAGATATGTAAATGTGGCACCGTAAAAAAAAAAAAATCAGACTTGGAATAAGCCAGCAGTTTGAATGCCAGAGGTTTAGCTCAGTGGTAGAGCTTTTCCTAGCATATACAAAGGCCTGAGTTCTAGCCATAGCACTGCAAACACATCAAAATAAATGATTAAAATTAAAATAATATTATGGTGGCACTATGGACTGAAACTACACCTCTGCCTCCCAAATTAAGTTTCAATGCCAGCTCTTCCACTTAGCATAGAATTTCAAATCTGTCACTTAACTTCTCTTGGGTCTCAATCCCTTCATTTGCATAACTGAGACATCAATATCCACCTTAAAGCCCTGCTATAAATATATAAATTAAAGGAGAACCCGTGGGCTGAATCCCAGAAAGATAAAATTGCCCCACAACGGGTTCTCACGGTTTGTGATACCCCCTCCTGTGTAGGCTCTGACCACCCTTTGTATCCAACCAATTGCTGAACTCCAGCCCCAAACTCCAGGTCCTCCACTCCGTAAATCCCTGGAAGTCTCCAGATCCTTGCCTGATCCATGTTTCAGCCTATAGTCTTGACCTTTCTTAATTAACAATTTAAATTAAGAAAGCCCCAGAGTCACAGTCAATTTCTCCAAAGAACATGAGTCAATGAGTCAGGTCTGACACACACTCACTGCTTTGTAGTCAAAACATCAACACTCAAACTTTCAATGAGAGAGAGAGAGAGAGAGAGAGAGAGAGAGAGAGACCATTAAAAGCTACTTGCCTGTGGAAGTTTGGGGAGGGGGGACTTTTACTTAAACACACACACAAATAGAAATGGAAAACAGTAAGACAGCCCAACAAAGACAAGGCTTTAGCTTGTCATGGTATCATAAGCGAAGATGAGGCTGTAGCCACGAGTATCTAACCCTTTTCCTGAATGACTAGTCAAACCAGCTTTGCTTCTAGCTCTATCTCCAACCCCCTCTTCTCAAAAGAAAGATCAGTTTCTGATAGACCGTGAAAGGCAATAAATGTAGGAGAACCATTCAAAACTTTCCTGCCGGGGGCTTACGGGGAAGAGAAAAGCAAAACAGGCAGAAAACTGTTGGGTGGCATTAGGATGAGGGCCAGAAGACACCTCAAAGAATCTGTTCTTCAGTGGGCTTAACCCTTGGTCCTGTCAAATGACTCCTACCTCCCACATTCTTTGAGAGGTAACATTAAAAGACTTGAGTGAAAGTTAACAGACCATGCCCCGTCTCTGAGAACACACCAGGAAATAGCCACTTCTGTAAAGATAGGAAGCAGGAGTGTGGAGAAGCGTGGTGTTCTGTAAAAGCTGCCTGCTGTCAGTCATCCTTCACATTGCCACAGCCAGAACAGCAAAGGAAACTCAAGGGAGCCCTTCCGTAAAGTAGAGAATTACTCCTGGAAAGTTCCTACCCACCCCCCACCCCCACAAAAAAAAGGATAGCACAAAGAGGTGAAACAAACAGGCCAAGATTACTCAGGAAATTGCTAAGCATTTCCAAGTAACGGAAGGTAACAAAAGACTTGTCCTTAACTCAGACAGGACAGAAAAAAGATGAACTGTGAAAAATCTTCCCTCTGTTTCGACCTTAATTTACTGAACGATTTCAAACTTACTGGCCTCAATTAGCCTCTCTCATCACCTATCAGAGCACGCCTGAGCCAAGACAGACAAAGCTGCTATAGCAAAGTAGAAGTACTGTAACCGAAAGGGGGAAATGGGTTTTGGAATAGTGGGCAGGGCAGCCAATGAACAAAGAAACAAAGAGCCCTAAACAACCAGTGCTTGTAGACATGAAATAAAGATAGACAGATAGATGAATGAAAAATGGGTCTCTTCCTCTGAGGAAGTACTCATTCTGTCCCAGAGAGTAGGCACAGACTTATACTGAAAGAGGAGGGCGTGGAGGTAAAGAGTCATGGGAGGGGTTAGAAATTACTTTGAGAGCTCAAGTCATCTTGATCCTTGCCACTTGGGTGCCCCAGCAGGATGGCTCTGCCCAAATAAACATGCCAGTGTGGTGTGAGGAAGAAACAGATCATCTCTTGCAAACTAATATACACGACAATGTTTCCACTGGCCTATTTACACCGAAGGTGGCTAAAAGACATGAGGAGACAAAGTTTACTTCACCCTGGTCCTTGGAACCTAATCTTTAGCTAGGTGAAATTGTATTCCAATTTACTCATTAACAACCTAATTAAAGAATGTCGGTAAAAATATTTTAGGGAGCACCAGGAAACAAAATATTTGGTTTTATTGATGCTATGTGAAAGTGATCTCATTATCAACACACCCAGAATAAACAGCTGTAAGATAACTTCGAAGGTAAACCAGGAAATTTAACACACATCTGGTCCCAGTATTGAGGGTAAGAGCACATTAAGCACTGAGGGCAACAGAATCCCAAAGTCCCCCAGATCTGTGTACTCCAACTCTCTAGAGTACTTTTCCATCACTTATAGATGAATTGTTTCCCAAGAATACCTGTGCAAGTAAGCATACTGGAGCTCTGAATACCATTTCTTACAAACAAGCAGCACACAGTACGGTTATGTTGAATAATTTCATTGCTCATACACTATGGATTAAATAGGCCTCCCTAGAATTGTTCTGAGCGAGCCTAACAACTATTAATTGTCAAGTGTCAGTGTGGTCATGTTCTCTAGACTTCACTTTCCCTTCCCTTAGAACCCTCAGGCTCCAAAATGAAAATTAAGCCCTGCTCCAACCTTCTCCCTGATCTAGACTTTAGGAGTAAAGAAAAGCATTTCCCAGATCCAGTGATAAGTGGGAAAATATGGGGAGACAGATTTTTAAAGGCCTGTGAATAGAAGACCTCCAACAGGAGTGACTTCTGTGGCTATTCCACCTCTAACAGAAGACCGCAGAACCCAGACCCTAGAAACCCAGAGTTGCAGGAACCACTGTAATCAGTGCCACACATGCATATACATATATGGACACCCGCAAATATAAATGTGTATGTGTGTCTGTGTGTGTATGTGTGTGTTAAAGACTACTTACATATCACATATGCATATGGTTGATATTTTCAATTTTGGAGTTGATTACTTTTCCTAGAAGAAAAGTTCAGAGATGTAAAAAAAAAAATGGAATTTTGATTCTGACAACATTTATTAAACACCACTTCCTACTCTGTTAACACACTCCATGAAAGCAAGTCCTAAGCGCCCTCCCCCCTCATCTTCCCTGGAGTTGTCTTTCTCACAGCTGCTCAGAGCTAGGGACAGGGGGATTTCCACATAAATAGTAGGAGATGAAAAGTGTCACTCAAAAACGTATTATATGTGGCTAGGGAGATGGCTTGGTAGACAAAGTGTAGGTTGTGTCACCATAAGGAGCCAAGTTTAAACCCCCCAGCACCCACAAAGAAGCCGGGTGTGGTGGTGCATACCCATAACCCAATCACTGGGGTGGGGTCAGGGAGAGGCAGATCCCAGACACTCAAAGGCCAAGCAGTCCGGGCAATGAAAGAGATCCTGTCTCAAAAAATATAGTAGAAAGTAACAGAGGAAGACATACAACATCTGCCTCTGACTGGCACACATATAAAAGTGTGGACACACACACACACACACACACACACACACACACAGTTCATCATATGGCTTTCCTCTGTGCTTTTGTAAAGACCTTGGACAAGTATGGATTACCAGCAGCACAGTACTTCCTACTTCCTTCAACTAATAGACATGGACACTGAGCCTTCTTAGGACATTGCCACCAGAAAAACATAGCCATCTTTGGCTATATCTTCTTTTGAAATTATTTTATTTTAGGAGTGTGTGCGAGCATGTACAGGAACACATGTGCATACGGAGCCTGAAGAGGTCAAAAGAAGGGTAGCAGATCTGGTTATACGTTTTGACTGCTAGACATGTTATATGTTTTTGCTGCTGTGTGGATAATGGGAGTCAAACCAAGGCCATCTGCAAGAGCTGTAAGCCCCTTTAACGGCTGAGCCAGTCCCCTTCAGATATATGTTTTTAAAGGAACAGTCTGTAGCTAGATACAATTCTCAGCACACAAAAAAAAGTCTTACTTAATTTTCATAACTTTCTCCAGGAGATGGCTATACTGTGTGTGGACTCCATAACTTAAGAAAGCCCGGAGGGATAGGAATGTAGCTCAGTAGTAGAACACTTGTCTACCAGGCACAATGTCCTAGGCTTGATCTTTGAGCACCAGAAATTTGAAGAGGGGAGGGGAGAAAACAGTGGACAAGATGTAGTAAATCCGGAGTAAAAAGAAGTAACCTCAGATCTCATAAGAGTTGAGCAAGCACATGAATTTTATCTTTGAAAGCACAGAGGGAGAGGCTGAATCGCAGACCCCAGAAGGAAAAGTTGAGGAAGCACATCATCTTTCTTTTTTCAATCTCACAAGGGGTTTTTCTAAAACAGAGGAAGCACCATTGTTCTGTGTGGTCCAAGAATGCAGGGCTTAGCTCAGTGGATAAGAGGCAAAGAGAAATGTTTGCAACTCAACATAGATAAAAACTGTCCCCAGATTAAACCTGACAACAGTGACACAGGCAGGCTTAAATATACACATGATCTCCCATGACCAGTGAAGAACATAATCAGAGACCCTCCACAGCAGGTTCCTTAAATGATCTTAAACTAGGTGACTTCCAAAGACTCTGAGACAGCCTTAGTTAAGCCTGCCCTTTGGCACAGGGGGCAGTGGGCACTGAGAGCACACCTTCCTGTAATCTCTGCTGTTCTCCATTAACTTCTCCCAGATGGGTCAGCACATTTTCCTCTGGTTTGGAAGAAGCCTAACCATCAACATAATCGTGTTCTCTCATGATAATTACCCCATAACTAGTAGTCTCTGTCCGAAACTGTCTTTTTCTCTTTAAAGAAATTCCTGGGGAGTGTTCTGGGAGAAGCAAGGGAGAAATGTTTTAACTGTTTGAAGAACAATGCTCAAGTATCTTCCAGCTGGAGTTGAAAGTATTGTCTTTGAGGTTCAGGAGAGGGAAAACCCTGCAACAGGCATGAACCTTTGTCCTTCAGGGAACAAATATGGTTATCAGCAGGGTACTAGTTATATAAGACAGATCTAAAATCCTATGTATGCAAATTACTTATGACAAGGCTTTGTGAGGCATACCATACAGTCTTTTCGTTCTATCCCGTCTTCTACCCTTAGATAGATTCCTATTCCATGCTTTCTGGAAAAAGGCAGAAGCCATGAAACTGAAGAAGGTGTCATTGTGGATTCTAGTGGGAAAGATCAGGAAGGGATTCATATAAGTAATCAGGCTGCATTTGTCTCCTATCAACAGACCCTGTAAAAATACCTTTGGGACTGCGGGCTCTTGACTTGGGCAGGGACTGGGGCTCAGGCTCAGGCTGAGGCTGAGGCCAGAGGTAGGTCTGACCTAGAACACAGCTGGAAAGATTTGAAAGGTCTATCGCTGCTCACATAACCTCTGCATCCAACAAGAGCTCAAAAGTCACAGTCACATTTACTTCCAGTCACAAGAAAACATCAATCTGATCATTCCGCCCAGTTTCAGCTGCTGCTTTTTGTATATCTAGAGCTAAGCATCAGAGCGAGAGGGCACTGGAGCTGACAACGAACCTGCCTTTCTATAAGGTCAAAAGGTCAAGGAGAGCAAAGGGTTTACCAAATCCATTCTCACATCCTCTGTGATAATGAAGATGGGACAGGTATGCCTACCTGTAAATAGGGACTTACATCTAACAGGGATAAAAATGATAGAGGGATATTTGTGTACATCCCATAGGCTTTTCCCTTTACACTGTGCTCCTACTCCGCCCTACTTTGTTAGAGAACAGTGACTTGATCCCACTTGCCTCACTGTGCCAAACTTAGACACAAAAAAAAGCAGGCCAGAAAAAAAAAAAAAAGTATGTAGGTGAGCACAGTCTTCTGGCCTGTCCTTTATCCTCTAGTTATCCCCTCCCTTTCCCTGCATCCTGACCACTGGTCCCCGATCCTCTCTTTACCATCTGCTTATTTAACTTCGGGGCATATTTTTTAAGAAGCAGACATTAACACTGGAACCTTAGGCTGCAGTTCCGTTTTTCTATCCTCTTGTCTCTTCAATGCCCCCATCCCCACACACACTTCTCAGTCTCTGAGGCCTCCAAGAGGTCCTATATGATACAGATTCATTGGTGCCAGAACTTTGCAAAAGTTCACTTACAGCCACCCACCCACCCCCAAGAATCATTTTATGCAGTGAGTCAACTCCATGGTGAATGTGCTGTAGACAAGGACACTACACTAAAACAGACATATATATGCGATTGGAAGAAAATCCCCAGTTCATTCAGACAATACCTGCCCTGGTCTAGTATGAGAAGCTAGCCAAAGAAATGAATAATTTTAAGATCATGGGCCCACTCCCTCATGGCCATCTTCTCTCATATAGCATGACTTCAGTAGTATTACCATAACATATGGAAAAATCACAAGCTACTCCCTAAAACTTATGATAATCAACAGGATGGACTTGAATATATTGTCCCTTTTTTGCCACTTAATCATCAACACATAGCTACGTGTTGATGATCATAGACATAAACATAGACAACTCTGGATAAATCAGGCAACTGAATTCTACACATCCGGGAAACCATATTAGCTAGTTCCACTGATGATTTTCCCAACCTGACCAATTCCTGGTCTTAAAGGTCTGTCGATGACAAATGAAAAGTTAGCTTTCCTCTTCCACGCCTTCCCCTCCCACTGCTCCCCTTTTCTCAAATGTCTCCATCTCCCTGTCTATACCTTTCCCAAGCAGGTTTACAGCATATCAACCTGAACTCAAACTACCTTTATATTTCCCCGGAAGCAAAGGAGGTTTGCTGCCATTTTGCATCATGACTCTTAGCTAGTCTGTCTTTCACAAGCCCAAGTTATTCAGTTACCAAAACAGTCTTCCCTCCCTTGAGCCCAGACTTCATTAGTGTACACCTAAAACACAGTTGCCATGGATGACTTCTCGGCATGGAAAGCATTACTGGAGTTAGAGGCTGAGCAGACTAGATGCAGCACTAAAAGTTATTAGTCAATGCTCCCTCAAAACTTGTAGTACTACCAGAAGAATCAAGATATTCTCTAGGCCACAGAAAATAAAGAGGCTGAGAGTCTGTGCCCTTGATTCACTTCACAACAGGCTGAAGCAAGCCACTAAAAGCACCAGAGTCAGTTTCTCCATCAGCTTCTCTGTAACCTTCCCTGACTTGTCTCACAAGTGTGGCTGGGACAGGGTGACACAGTAAGAGGTGAGAAGCGCACTGTGCACAGTAGCATAGGATGCAAATCAAACAGCCATCTTCCTTACTCATTATATAGCAGTTCTGGCGAAAAGAATGTCAGGGTTATGGCAATGGATTCACTACCACACCATCACAGTACCATTTAGATTGCCCACTTCAAATTCATTTTAGACCTAGGAGGTCCTAGCCTCCTGCTGAGGCTCAGGAAAGGCAAGGGATATTCCCAGGATTCCAGAAAAAAAAATGACAAGGCAAGAGTTAGAATCCAGAGATACAGAGGGTTGTTTGTTTTGTATTTACCGATTCAATTCAATTTCTAGTTCATCCCTACCAGTAGATACGGACTTAAAATCCTACACATGGGGAGGAAGCTATACTGTTCTAAAGCATGAAAAGGGACACACTAGGGTAGAAAAATRAAACATCCCAAATAGTATTTTGTGAAGGAGGAGGAGGCTACAAGCATTACACCAAAACAAATAAAATAAAATACCTTTATGTGATGCCCTGGCCAACCCCGTTACACCTGGCTTTTACTCCTGCATATCCCTGCATGCGATAATGAACCGTCATATAATAGGGGCCGAGTGTACATTCAGCAGAAACGAATCATTAAAAGGCACCCTGCCTCTCCCTACGAGGTACTTCCTTAGCAGTGTGGCCAAGAAAACCCTCATATATCCTCAAATAATTCCCCAGCCAGACCACAAGTTGCTGGCTGCTCCATACTTAGTAACACCCCCTGCCATGCTCCTGTGGGCTCACAAAATCATTCAGGACCACAGCTATAAGCACTCTGAGAGGTGCCTGGAAGGTTGGATCGGCCTGGACAAAGCTGAAGAAATGACCTCTCCAGGGTCTAGGCAGACTGGAAATTCTGTGGGCGGGCGGGCAGGCGGCCTGAGGAGGGAAAGAAAGGGGGGGGAGCAGCAGAGTGACCAGACCACTGAGGGCTGCGTATCCTATTGTGACCTTGGCGGAAAGAGAGGGGAAGAGTTTGATTGGAAGGAATTCTTCAAGGCTAAGATTCCCCTCTCCAAAGGGGCTGTTTAATAGGGTGTTGTTGTCATTGTTATTGTTATTTGGTTTTTGTTTCTTTCTTTCTTTCTTTAAAACGTGGTTTGCTTCAGAGAAATCACAGGAAGGGTGTTAAAGGGCAGGAYGTGAGGGTAGATCACAAAAGCATCTATCTCAATCTGGTTATACTGGTTGAAGATCGCCTGCTTTGGGGGAAGCTAAAGATCCTCTCGAGGTCCCTGCCAAATGTCCCTCAAAATGTTGCCTCAATACACCTCAGAGAGTCAGAGCTGACTGGTTCACGCATGAGCAACACGTTGCCCCAACACCTTAAAGACACACAAGTTAGCTAGCAAGCCATTCCAATGCAGGGAGAAAGTTAACACGGATTGTTATGCGGTGGGGGGGAGGGGGAGTAACTTTCAGAGCCCAGCTGCTATGTTAACGTGGGAGACAAAAAGAACCCCTATAGCTACATTTGTTACTTTAAAAAGCTAGATCTTTCCATCCTGGCCAGAATCTCCATCTACAAATCTCAACAGCCTTCCCCATGCATTGGAATGGCTCGCTAGCTGAGTTTGTAAGAGAACCAAGAAAAGTGGGTTAAAGTTCACGAAGTCCCTCCACCTGGCAATCTTGTGCTCCAAGGTGAGCAGTCTTACAAGTCACTCTTCCCAGTAACAGTTCCAACTGTCCCCCATCCTCCACCCTCACTCTCACTGGAGCTGCCTGGGTTTGGAGGTTCCAGAACTCTTGGGAGTGCTTCTCTCCCCTGGCCTCTGGCTGCAACTCGGTTCCAGCTGATCACAGGCTCTTAAATCAAAGCAACCCTAGTGGCCGCTTCAGCACAGCTGTGCTCCATGGCACAAAAGTTCCCTCCACACTTCGCAGCGTGCAAGAAACCTCGCTGGCGCGGGGCAGGACTCGG
>BDUI01002252.1:67614-79680 GCA_002335545.1 Apodemus speciosus | reverse complement strand
AAACCAAATGGACCTAAAAGATATTTACAGGACACTTCAATCAAACACTATATATACATATATACATATATATATGTATATATATAAAATTTCTATTCAGAACATCATGGAACTTTCTCCAAAAATGACCACTTACTCAGCTACAAAGCAAGTCTCAAAGAATACAAAAAAATTGAAAAAATACAAAAAAAAAATGAAAAAAAATCTGACCATCATGGATTAAAACTTATTATTTTTCTCTAAGGATCTCAAGAGGTCTGCAGCCCCATAGGAGGAACAATAACATGTACCGACCAATCCCCCCAGAGCTCCCAGGGACTAAACCACCAACCAAAGAGTACACATGGAGGGACCCATGGCTCCAGCTACATATGTAGCAGAGGATGGCCTTAGTCGGACATCAATGAGAAGAGGGGCCATTGGTCCTGTGAAGGCTTGATGCCCCAGTGTAGGGGAATGCCAGGTCAGGAAAGTTGGGGGTGGGTGGTAAGCATGGGGAGGGGGATGGGATAGGGGTTTTATGGAGGGGTAACAAAATGTAATGAAATGTAAATAAAGCGAATATCTAATAAAAATAAAAAAAACTGATTATCAGCAACAACAGAAAACTTACAAACTCGTTGAAACTAAACAGTTGTCTACTGAATGGAAACTGGGTCAAGAAATAAATAGAAGACTTTTTAAAGATTTATTTATTTGTTATATGTAAGTACACTGTAGTTGTCTTCAGACACACCAGAAGAGGGCGTCAGATCTCATTACAGATGGTTGTGAGCCACCATATGGTTGCTGGATTTGAACTCAGTACCTCTGGAAGAGCAGTCAGTGCTCTTAACCACTGATCCATCTCTCCAGCCTAGAAGACTTCTTAAAATTAAAATGAATACACAACATATCCAAACTATGGGACACAATGAAGGTAGTTCTAAGAGGAAAATTCAAAGACCTAAGTGCCTACATGAAAAAAATTGGAGAGACCTCATACTAGCAACTTAACAGCACTCCTAAAGGTTCTAGAACAAAAAGAAAAAAATCACATAAGGAGTCCAGGACCAAAATAAAAATCAAACTTGGGGCTGAAATCAATAAAATGGAAACAAACAAAACACAATACAAATAATAATTGAAACAAAGTTTGTTCTATGAGAAAATCAGTAAGTTTAACAAACAATTATACAATTTAACTAAAAGGTGGAGATAGAATATCCCAGTTAACAATATTAGAAATGAAAAGGGGGATATAACCACAGATACTGAGGAAATCTAGAGAATCATAAGGACATACTTTAAAAAACGTACTCCACCAAATTGGAAAATCTAAAAGATGAACAATTTTCTCCATACATACCACTTACCAAATTTAAGGGTAAAGCAAGACCAAAAAAGCACTTTAAACAGATCTGTAGCCCCTAGTAACCCCTGGTCAATAGAAAGAGTAATTAAAAGACTCCCAACGAAAAAGGCCACGGCCAGATGGCCTTGGCCCAGAATGAAGAGCCAATATTCTCCAAATTATATGACAAAATAGAAAAAAGAAGGAATATTGTTTAACTCTATTTATGAAGTCACATTTACCCTAATATGTAAACCACATAAGGACCCAACAAAGAGAATTACAGACCAATTTACCTTATGAACATAGGTGCAAACATTTTCAGTAAAACACTTGCATGTTGAATCTGAGACCACATCCTAAAAATCATCCACCATGATAAAGTAGGACTCATCCCAGAGACACAGAGAAGAATCAACATATGCAAATCAATAAATGTAATCTGCCATATAAACAGACAAAAACTGTATGATTGGTTCATTAGATGAAGAAAAGGCCTTTGACAAAAGTCCAACATGCCTTCATGATAAAACTCCTGGAGAGATTAGGGATATAAGGGATCTATCTGAACACAATAAAGGCAATTTATAGCAAGCCAGTAGCCAACATCAACTTAAATGGAGAGAAACTTAGAGCAGTTCTGCTAAAATCAGGAACAAGACAAGGTTGTCTATTTTTTTCATACCTATTAAATATAGTACTTCAAGTCTTAGCTAGAGTAGTAAGACAACTGAAGGAAATCAAGGGGATACAAATTGGAAGGGGAGAAATCAAAGTACCTTTATCTGCAGATGATATGATAGTATAGACAATTTATCCAAAAAAAATTCTACAAGCAAACTGGTATATTGATAAATACTTTCAGTAAAGTAGCTGGATCACCATCACAAAACTCAAATTGTACTACAGAGCTACAGGAATAAAACAGCATGGTACTGGTACAATAAACAGACCCCCTCTATAAGGAGAATCAAATGGAAGACATAGACATTAATCTACACATCAATAGATATCTGATTTTATTTATAAAGAAGCCAGAAATCCACACTAAAAAAAAAAAAGACAGTATCTTCAAAATATGGTGCTGGTTTAACTGGATGGCTACCTGTAGAAGAATCCATACTCATCAGCCTGCACAAAACTCAACTTCAAAAGGATCAAAGACCACAAGATGAGGTGAGATACATTGAACATGATAAAAGAGAAGGTGGGGAATATTTTAAACTCATTGACATGAAAAGACTTTCTGAATAGAAAACTGTTTGCACAGGCACTAAGATTAACAATTAAGAAATGGGGCCTTATGAAACTGAGAAGCTTCTGCACAGCAATGGACACCATCATTCAGACAAAGTGGCAGCCTTCCAATGGGAAGATAGTTTTACTAACTACACATTGTATAGAGTGGTAGAACCCTAAATACACAAAGAACACAAAAACTAGATATTAAGAAAACAAATAACCCAATTTTAAAATGAAGTACAGACCAAAACAGAGAATTTTCAATGGAGGAATCTCAAATGGCTGAGCAAGACTTAAAAGAAAATGATCAACATGTTTAGACATTAGGAAAATGCAAAACAAAAGTATTTTGAGATTTTATTTTATACCCATCAGAATTGCCAAGACCAAAAAATAAGTGACAGCTCTTGCTGGCAAGGATGTGGCATAAAGAGAACATTTATCTATTGCTAGTGGGACTCCAAACTTGTACAGTCACTATGTAAATCAGTATGGCAGTTCCTCAGGAAGATGGGAATCAATCTACCTCAAGATCCAGCTATACCACTCTTGGGCATATACCCAAAGATTGCTTCATCTTACCATAAGGACACTTGCTCAACCACGTTCATTGCTGTTTTATTCATAATAGCCAGAAAATGGAAACAGCCTAGATGTCCCTCAACAGAACAACAGATAAAGAAAATATGGTACATTTACACAATGGAGTATTGCTCAGGCATTTAAAAAATTAAATCATACAAGTCACAGGTAAATGGATGGAACCAGAAAAATATCATCCTGAGTTTGGAAACTCAGACCTAGAAATACAACTACATGTATTTACTTGTATCTGCATCTTACCTTTTAAGTCAGTGATAACCAAGGTACAATTCATAGAACCACAAAGGTTACATATGGAGTAAGGGACTGGGTGGGGACAGATAGATCTCCCTTAGAAAGGGAAATAAAATATATAGTTAATGAATGAATTGAGGCAGGGAAAGGCTGGAATGGGTGGATCAAGTGAAGAGAGTGAGGGAAGAGTGGGATTAGGGAGAGAATGCTGGGAGAGACAGCTAAAATTAAGGGCCATTTGAAGGGTAGTATATAAAATTAATATATTAGACCAGATATATATTATGATAGATGTTAATATATTAGTTTTACTAATAGTATATGAAGTKGATCTAAATGAAATTGTCTAATAATAGAGGAGACATGACCCCAAATGGTCATCTCTTGTCACCAAGTGAAGCTTCTAGTTCTGGGATTAGGTTATATCTAATTGAGTTGTTGGCCAAAGGGGTTCCATGGAAACACCCAAACCATCCATGCTATTGCCAAGTCTACAGATTGCTTGCTGTCTGCAAACTGACAGCAATGCCTCATTGCTGAAGCCTCCTCATTGGTGGCCCCATTGCTGTTGACCTACACAAATTACTGAATGTGAAAAAAAAAATCTAGCTATTGCCCACAGAGAACTGTCATCCCTACCTTTTAGTATCTTTGGTACAGGAAGGTTCTTTGCAGGCTACTGAAGAAATGTAAACACCAAGCCAGCCATAAACCTAATGGTGCCTTGCCTGGAAGATATGTTAGTACAATGGTGGCACAAAGCTTGGTATAACCAACCAATATCTGGTTTGACTTAAGGCCCACTCTAGGAGATAGAGCCCATACCGAATACTTTCATTGATGAAGAACCAGAGACTAGATAACCTAGTGTAAAGCCAAATACTACTGTCTAGAAAGATAAAATGACTCCTAATGACTTTCTGCTCTACTTATAGCTCAGTGCCTTGCTAGGCTGTCAACAGAGAAGCTTCAGCTCCTGTAGCAGATGTGAGCCAATACAGAGACTCACAACCAGACATTATGCAGAGTGAGAGAGACCTTGGAACACTTGCCTTCTTTTGGGCTCTTTTCCTTCTGTTTTTGTTTAATCCAATTCCAGGGTGTTAGTTTTTCTTTTATCTTATTATACTTCGTATTATTATTGTCCCTTAGAAGCCTGTTGTTTTTTTCTTTTTCATTCTAATGAGTGACAGAAAGGGGATAGATTTGGATAAAAGGGGATGGAACTAGGAGGAGCAGAGGGAGGGAAACTAATCAGAATATATTATGCAAGAAAAACATCTATTTTCATTAAAAGCAAAAAATACAGTAGGAGATGGGGGGGCTCTTGTCATATTTTAATTGGGAGCAGGGTGCATTTCAATCATGGATCTTGATTAGTTAAATGAAAATTTTTGCTCATTTTCTGAATCACTCATTTGCTGGGTTGGAGTCTGAATTTGATGTTAATTGTTCCAGGAACCTAAATTTATATACCAGAGTCCTTGCATTCAATGACATCTCCTCTAGCATGGTTACATTTGAGAAGAGAAACATGGGAGTTGGGTCAGAGCTAGAATGGATAAATGACTTTTCCAAGATGGGAGAGGTTCTTACCCCCACTGCCTAGCATTCATGGTGCTGAAAGGTGCTATGAATGCTACTGGAGGAGAAATGTAATCATCTATGTTACCCAGCTATGAAACCTTCAACCTACAAAAGCAACTAGACTCTAAGACCATGGTTCTCAACCTTTCTAATGCTGTGCCCCTTTAGTACAGTTACTCATGTTCTGGTGACCCCCCAACCATATAGTTACTCCATAACTATAATTTTACTACTGTTTTGAATAATAATGTAAATATCTGATATGTAGGATAGCTGATAAAATAAGTAGTATGATTCATATAGACTGTGGAAATTCAGAGACACTCTCAAAGTCATATACTGAGAGGTCAGAGGTCAATCAGTCTTTTCCTCTTTATTTCCTGTCATCCAAATCCTTACCTTTCCTCACAAAGACCTATTATCACAGTGTCCTGTCTGGAATCGGTCCCCCTAGTTTTTACTTCCTTGTCATCTAAAACGGTAAGCCAGCATGATCCTTTTTGTACTCCCCCCCGCCCCTTTTTTTCCATAAAGAAACCTCTGCATCTGATTGGCATTCGCTATCTGCCTACTCTGTCTAATTTGTTGCCATAGCACTGACTGAGGCCAATCATATTACTCATTTGATTATTTTGCTTGTCACACTCCTCCATTACAGTGTTGACTCCTTATGACTAGGCACGTTTGTATGTGATTACTGTTTTATGACATCAGAACCTTGCACATAGAGCTTATATTGGTAAAGAATAATATTAGTAGCCCTGAGGATAGAACCCAAGGCCTTGGGCATGCTAAACAAGCCCTTTCCAACTGATCTATAACTAAGCCAGTAAAAAGTTTTTTAAATCAATGTTGTAGATACGTGCATTTCATGTATAATCTCATCTAGTCCTTTTAACAATCTTGCAAGGTAAATATTAGAAGCATTTAGTTTCTATTTCAAAAATGATGGATATGAGGTCTTCATTACTTCCAAAGAAAATAATTGGTTTGTATTGTATTAGCCATTTCATTTGTTGATGTGACCACATACATCCACATAGGCGATCTCTTAACTCTAAGTCCCTATAAAATTAAATAAGTTAGATACTTCTAGCATACAATAGCACAGAGTGTATATTCCTATTACTTTTGTAAATGCTGTGACCACATACTTGACAGAACAAGGGAGGAGGAAATTATTTTGGGCCATGGTTTGAGGGGGTATAGTCCATATGGAAGAAAAGGCATAGCAGTGGGTGGGCCGTCGTAGTGGGAGCACACATCAACTGCTTGTTACATAGTATTGATATGAAATTAGAGAACACAGGCCAGAGCAAGACTTGGCTCAATGTCTGTCATGGTGAACAAATTAAAACAACCATGTGGTCCCTCCCCAGATTGCTCACACCCCGCTGAGACAATCAGTTTTGCAGTAGGAATAGTGAATTTTACATCTGTTACCTTGAAAGAAATCTAGAGAGCTGTGAGGAATTCTATAGCAGTTATGAGGCAAGACCATTGGAGAAATGGTGTACTTTATGCAGATGAGCTTCTAAGTATTTACAGAGAAAAATTAGTCTGTGCTACCAACAGGTCCGGTGCCTACTGTGTGGCTTCTTTTTTATTGCTTCCACGCCTACCTATCTCCATAAAGTAGATGATAACCAAGTGCTTTGAAAAATGACTTTCAAAGTTGCCTAAAGATATACTCTAACACCTAATTATTGTATCTAGTTTGGTTAAATCTCAAGAACTGTTAACTTATACCTCAGTGATTGGCCTCCATAGCTTCTCATTTCAGCTCTGATGACTTCCAGATCATGGCCTTGTCATGTGTCCTATTTTAGAGTCTTTGATCCAATTATATTTAGTTCAGATGAGTTAGGATGGAAGGAAAATATAATATTAGGATAGAAAGAACTGACTATGGATTTGGGCCCCCTTTATGGCTCCAGAGGGGGAAATTTCTTTGAAAGTGTGTCAAGAATGCCCACCAGCATCAATTCTTCCGGAAAGAATTGGCATCTGTATCATATATTGGACTTTGTCAAATGTTTCCTTTTACTTCTATAGAACACTTTGAGCATCATCTTTATTTTATAATGGAAGAAATAAAGCTAGGGGTACATAGCTAAAGGCCTCAGGGTAGGAAATAGTAAATTTTGCTTTGTGAGTCTAGATAAGACCAAATCTCAGACGTGTACCTCCTGACTGTTATTAGACATCTCTGTTGGGATATTCCATAGCGTCTTTTTTTTGGGGGGGGGGGTTCGAGACAGGGTTTCTCAGTATAGCCCTGGCTGTCCTGGAACTCACTTTGTAGACCAGGCTGGCCTCGAACTCAGAAATCCACCTGCCTCTGCCTCCCAAGTGCTGGGATTAAAAACGTGCGCCATCACCGCCTGGCTTCCATAGCGTCTTAAAGATTACTATAGCTACAACTCAACTCATTGTCTCTATACCCCACCTCCAAAATTCATTCCTATCATAGAGGATAAAGCCTACATCCATGCTGATGTTTAAGTCAGACACCTGGAATTTAGCCCTGACTTTTGCTTCCATTACGTGTTTTGAATGTTCTCTCCTTAGTCACCACCCTGCCCTACTATCGTCATTCTGAACCCATCAGATAAACAACTTCTTCACTATCTTCCTGGCTCCAGTTCTTATCCTGCGTCATCTCCAGACCCAAAGGAACTTTAAAAAGCACAAATAAAGAGCAAGTCATGAAAACTGTGCAGTGTCATTGGGATAAAGTACGAATTTGCTTAATATCACGGTTTCCCTTCTCTCTGTATTCTCAGTCATGTACCCAGACAACCCACATTGAAGCTTTTAGTCTCCTGAAAAGGATGTGAATTAAGATAATGCTTATTGGGCCCCTTTTCTATGCTAAATTGTAGCCTAAATATATCATTTTTTTTTGTAAATGAATGATGAGTAATTGTCCTATATGGGAGTTGTCATCAGCCCCTTGTGACCGGGAAGAAACCTAGACAGAGTTAATAAGTGGGCAATTTGGGGCTCAAGTCTTATTTGGAAGGTATTCTAATTTAAAAATATTTTCTATTATTTTATGAGATTATAATATAATTGTACCATTGTCCTCTCTCTTTCCTTCTTCCAAACTCTCTCATATATCCCTCCTTGCTTGCTGTCAAATTCATGGCCTTTTCTTTTCATTAATTGTTGTTTTAATGGCACACACACACACACACACACACACACACACACACACACACCCCAAATCGTGAGAATGAATTCTTAACACATGGTCTACCTTTTGATTCCTTTCTGTCAAGAATGTTACCCCTTCCCACTGCTTGCCAGACTAAACTCTATAAGGTGTAAGTTAAAAGTCTTTTCTGGCCAATGTTGTCTGACCTCCCCACATTCCTCTGTTTCTTTTGATTCTCACCCATAGCTGAATAAGGTAACTACTGTTCTCTGACTTCTTTTGGAATCTGTGCACATTCCCAATTATAGCATTTGTTCTCAGTTCCTGATCTTCTGAGGTCATGAGGCTTTGTCCTGTTGCCTTGGATCTGAGCACACATATATCCCAGTGCTTGGTACACAGGAAATTCTCACTGATCGACTCTGGAAGAACTCTTATGAATATTTACCAATACATACAAATACACAAGTTACATCCTTCGCTATTCAGAAACCCTGGTAGCCACCACAAAATTGAGCAGGGGATGGGCTTGTCAGCAGGAGGAATGTAAAATGAGCTCTAGTTTTAATCTTTTATATCGATACAATTTCAGATGTACAGAAATGTAATAAAATATGAATTATATAAAGATCACATACATGTAGTTTACTAATATTTAACTATTGATAATGCTTTTCCTACTTGCTTTATTGTTTGCTCACTATATCTGTCAATTTATTAATTTATTATTTAGATATACATATATAATCATTGAGTTTTAGTGAGCAACTTGAAAGTATGATATATGTGTCCCTGACCCTTTTACCCTTGAATACATCACATTTTTCTTATACAACCTCAGTTATATTTATCAGTGCTAAGAAACACTGATATATAGTTTATAATTGACCTTATATCTAGAACATTTCATATTCCACTCAGAGCTATCCACTGCTATTTGTAGCATTTTCTCTTTATTTCTGGCAGCAAAGAAACTTGTTTAGAATCTGGTATTGAATTTTGATGTCATGTACCTTTCCTTTCCTTTGATTTAGAACATCTATGGTGCTTCTGTCTTTTGTGATATTAGCATTCTTTGAAGAATATTATCTACTCATCCCCTAACTTTAAAAAACTATTCTGTTCTTCACTGTGCATATTTGGAGTATCCTTGAGGTTAGATATAGGTTATGTGTTCAATAATGGAGTGCCACACACGTGATGTTATGTCTGTCATAGGGAACCATACAGAGAGTCATGTGGTATCCATCAACCTTGGATACTTAACTTATATTTGAGCCTCAGTTTCTTGTAGTACATATATAAAATTGAATTTTATTCGGCTGAAAAGAGAAGTTTTGAAAATTGTAGTAAAAGTACTCAAGCTAGGAATTATTATACTGATCAAGTTGATRCAGACTCAGAAAGACAGCTTTCAAGGTCTGTTTGGATTTGTGTATGGAACCACAAGAGAAGGAAGAGTTGTCGAGAACAGGAGGCCAATGGGACACACTGGACACATGAAAGTTAAAAGAAAGCTACTGGGAAAGGTCATGGGGGAGAGGTCAGTGGGGAAGGGGAAGACAGGAAGGAAAAGGATTAACAGTACCAAATTTTGTTTGAAAGTACCATARTGAAACCTACTGTATTTTCTAATTAATAATTACTAATGCATACAATAACCATCAGTGAAAACATGGTTCGTGAATTTGAAAGAAAGCAGAAAAGGGGTACATGGGAGGGTTAAGAGGGAGGAAACGGAAGGCATAAATGTTGTAATTATAATCTCAAAAATAAAATAAAAACCTATGGTATAAAATATGTAAATGTGAGTGATAATACATACCTTAAGGTGGATGTTGGAGGATTAGGTGCTATATTGCCCACATTACAAAGCCAGAGCTGTAAGTTTATTCACTGTTAGACAACCACAAACACAATCAATTTGGAAAATTTTTCATGATTCTGAAAATAAATCTTAAAACAACCTTATAATCCATTCATCCTCCATGCCTGATCCCTAGGCAACCAATTATCAGTGTCAAGTCTATATTGATTTTTCTAAGCAGCAAACATCATATAAATGGAATTTAATAACATGGATTTGTTCCATACTCTGTGAAGCTGAGAGTCTTTAACTCTGAAATTCATTTTCTCTATGATAAACAGAAGCAATGTTTCTGCCTCATGGGGTTATAATGACACTCAAATAAATTAATGCCTATGAAATATTTAGCAGGAAGTTACATTTTATTGCTGCTTTTAAACATTGATTTTCCTCATTATCGCTGTCAAATTTATCTGGTGTGTTCTCATTGGGGTGAAATACAGCAGGACACAGGATGATAATTTAAATGTTATCGAACACATATAGTATGCCATTTAAGAAACAGACATTAAAGCTGAGACCTGAAGCAGTTCCTATAGGCTCTGAATTGGGCCTGGGACTAATTCACTATTTTCTGAAGTGGAGAGATCTAGAGACCAAGGAATCATTACAGTAATAGAGGAAACATTCAGAGGACACTGATGCTGGGATGCTACTGTTTATCAGTCAGTATAAACCATATTTCAAAATGTAACACTCAGTATAGCCCACATGGACATGAGGCATGCTGATCATCTTTCTTGCTTGCTGTGGCCATCCTGTGGTAATACACACTACATTCTCATTGCTTTTTGGTAGCCACACCATGATACAATGGGTCCTAATATTTAAAGCCCTCATTTTTTTTGTAAAACAAAACAAAACAAAAAACAAAAAAACTCAAGCTGCTGCAGTGCTCTACTAGGTTGTGATTTGGACCTAGATTCAGAATCTTAGATTTACATGTGTAATTTGTACTGATTGAATTAGGTGCTGTGCTTAATAATGGACAGTCTAAAGATCYTTCTAGGCTTCCAGGAAGGCAGATGGGTAGGTCTGAGAATGACAATGATCCCACTTACCCACCACATAGTTTTATGCTTCTCTTAAGTGAAAAGGATTCCCCAAACTTCCAGCCTAAGCAAATGCAGGCTAAAGCCAAACAGCTTGTAACCCTGGTGACTGGAATCAACATTAGGTGGAAACAGATCACAGATCAGCAGACAGGAAGGAGACTCAACAGTACAGGCAGACTGAGCCTGAGGCAAAGCAGAGAGATTTCAGAAGTCTAACTGAAAAGAACAGAAAGGTGACTCTGTAAATAACCCTAAAACCAGGATGGCACAAGGGCTCAATTTTTCCTTCTGGGACCAAGATCAGCAAGGATTTATTTATTTTTTCTCTGTGTAGCCCTGGCTGTTCTGGAACTCACTCTGTAGACCAGGGTGGCCTCAGTCCCACAGAGATCCTCCTGCCTCTGCCTCCTGAGTGTTGAGACTAAAGGTGTGCACTATGCCTGGCGGGGATTTAATGGAGATTCTTATGTAGAGGTCTGCTTTGTGTTTGCTTGCTTGTTTTTCCTTTGTTTGGGGGCTTGGCTTTGTTGTTTTTGTTTTGTTTTGTTTTTGCTGTTTGGCTGGACAGCCTCTCAACAGTGCTGAAAATAGGGAAGGGTGGGGGATGGCTATTGGGCTGTGTTTATCGCAATCTAGGGCAGATAGATAGGTGGGGTGGCTGTGTCCCAGTGTCAGCAACTTGTCAAGTGAGGAAAAACAGGAATTCCTTGAACTAAGCAGTTGGTATACCAAGGGGGAGACTGTTGGCATCTGGGGACCTGATATTCAGAAATTTTCTCTTCAGAAGTTTTATATATATACATATATATGTATGTATATATACATATATATGTATATATAAACATGTATATGTATATGTATATGTATATGTATATGTATATGTATATGTATATGTATATGTATATGTATACATGTATATGCATGCTGTCCTGCATATGTGTGTGCACACTAATATAACAGACACATACAGAGATGTGGGGGGCTA
>BDUI01002252.1:23015-38947 GCA_002335545.1 Apodemus speciosus | reverse complement strand
AGACACAATCCACCTACCAAATGCTCTCCGACAAGAAAGAAAAAGTGGACCCAGTTTCTGGAAAGGCCCAATGCAGCAGTGCAGGGTAATACCAGAACAGGGAAGTGGGAAGGGGAGAATGGGGGAACCGGGAAAGGGAAAAAGACATATGGGACAACTGGGGGGCGGGGAATCCAGAAAAAAGGGAAATGAAATGTAAATAAAGAATATATCCAATTAAAAAAAAACATAGTTCCTATTATAGGCCCTGTTTCCTTGCTGACTGACATATTACCTACAAACTCAACTTATCCATATAGGAGGTCCTCAGTGGTTCCCAGGTAAAAAAATATCTTTTTATCTAGTAATCCTGCACATTACATATTTCATCTATAAGATATTCTTACCACTTTTTTCCTAAACTCAAACACTAGTATTCCAACATCTTTGGCCATACAAATATGATTTACCTAGGACCCCATAAGTTCCTATAAATAAAGAAATGAATTTGTTTTGATTGACTGCTTTTTCAGAGGACTTTAAATCTGTATATGGGTGAAATTGGCTCCCATTAATGTCAGTATACATAAGAAAACGAAGACCCAATGAGGGACATTTCAAAGAGCATATACCTAGTATCTCAGCAAATGTTGAATATGAATAAAGCGGGCCCAACGTCCATTTCCCTTAACTTTTTTTAAACAAAATTTATGGATCATAGTTTAAACAAGCCCATAGTATTTGTTTGTATCTTATTTTCCTGAGCATTTTCCCCAACCAATTATTTAATTTTTTTGTGTCCTAAAATAAAACCAAACCACCATCCCACCACCACCATGACCACCACCACCAACAACAACAACAGTAAAACATGATGGAATTGGCCAGTCATGCTGGGAATGTAGCCCAGTGGTATAGTACTTGTCTAGCAACCATGAGAACATAGGTTCCATAAACAGCTAGCCTATAACATCAAAACCCAAATGATTAGAAAATATGTGTAGTAGTTGGGAGGGCATAGAGTATCAGGGGTAAAACATAATGAGATGTGAAGTTTGTACTTTCTATCTCCCAGGCCCTTGTAGAAGAGGAAAAAGTCTTTTGACCTGAGATATGCAATCTTTAAAAAACAAACAAACAAACAAAAAAACCACTAACCATAGCCAGACCAGAATACACCCATAGGACTATGTGATTTTGATCTCCTTCTGGCTAGGCCTAAAAGGAGCAGCCAGAAGGGGCTGTCAGATGTGGAATTTTCTTGGCTTGCTTACCAGGTTTATGAAACCTGTGAGCCAGACCTTCCCCATCTCTCCATCAGTATTATGAAAAGCCTGAGACTTTTCTGATACCAATTGTTTCATGGATTTGGCTCTCCTAATCCATCTGCCTCTCTCTAACACCATGAAAGGGAGGTATCCTATCTTCAGAAATAGTGTGAATTCTTCCTCTACTGTCTTTCACTTATTTCTCTACCTTGAGGGTTTATGATAAGGAATATAAGTGATTTTAATGGCTTTGTAGATACAATAGGATGATTCAAATTTCTAAACGTTTATTTTAGGCTGGGATTCAGCCTTCTCCCTGTATTAGGACAGCATTAGATTGGCTTGGTTTTTCTCCAATGCTATCATGACATCAGTTCTGAGCAAAAAGATAGTTAGCTGTTTTCTACCAGCTGCCTCCCACTTCTAGTTTCTGTGTCTTGAACACTGTCTTTATCAGGAGCATCGCTTGCTCAAGAAAATAAAACTCATAAGAAGTAGTCTCAGTACAGACTAGCAGGAGTGATGGCAGAATACAGGGAGGATCACAAAGATTCAGTGAAAACTCCAGTTCTTCACTGAGGATAACTAACCACTTTGTGATTGGGTTTGAAACTTGTCATGTGAAAGAGATCACACACCTGATATTGTGTACCTGCTCAAAAGCCATGTGGGAAAGGCCTAGGTCCAAGTGAGAAAAACACTACTGTTGTTTCCTAAAATAAGCATATTGTCAAGCTGCTTTCTAAATATTTATGTTTATATCCATAGGTTGTTGTGGCTCTCAACCTAGGCCAGTGAAGCTCTTTTTCTCCCCAAAAGATTATATAGTTAATATAGAGACTAATATCTGGTCAAAGTGCTGAGGATAAGTAATTAATGAGCAGTCAGCCTAAAATGGGACATGTTTATGACCTCTATCTTCAACAATCTGAGACATTATAAAACAGAGAGGAGAAAGAATTTAAGAGCCAAAAGATTGATAAAAGTATCACAAAAGTCTGCCATCTAGATACAATATTGCCACTGCAACCATGAACACAAAGCACTTATGGATACCTATACTATATTCTGCCCTCCAACTGTTTGTCATGGATAGACAAGGTATTTATGAAGTCCCATCCATTCCAGAGGGGTTAATGGTTCTTAAAAGTTGCTAGAGGACAGGGTATCACTTTCTCTAATGGCATAGCCACTGGGTGCCTTGGTGGACTAAAGAAGGGGTTTGGAGGAAGAGGAGAAGACATAGCAGAGAGTAATAATGGCTGAATACAATAACAATATATTGTGAAGTGGAAATGTATGGTTTCTTTGGAGACTCAGTTGTATCATGTGATGTTTTTCTGGAAACTGTCTTATGAGAGGATGTTTTGCTGAAGCAGACACGTCAGAGGGTGTTTTGCTAAAGCAGACATGTGAGAGGATCTTTTGCTGAGAACAGATACGTCCTGTTTTTCTGGAAGCTGCCTGGAAAAAGAACATGCGATATTTTCCTGGAACAGACACTTGAGAGGACGTGTGATGTTTGGAAAGGGTATAAGTATACCTCAACAGACAGYGAACACCACTCTTGCGTTGGTTCGCCTTGCTACTCTTTGTTGGTCTTCCTTGGGCTTTGCTGATGCTGGATTTCACTGATGACACTGTGGCATTGGCTCACTTTTTCTTCTTAGCTGATCATTTCTTGTCATGACTTTGTAGAGAGAACCACACCAAAGAATTTCCCATACTTTTGCAGCTTCTGCAGATTGACAGCTTTTGCAGCTTGGGCAGATTGACAGAGCCTTTCAGTTTCTACTAACTCATGCCATTGATGATTTGTGAGAACTGAACTGCTGATATCCTGGCAACAAAGATTGGAATCACCCCAAAGAACTATTTCTAAACAAGACCACATCCCCCTTTGCCCTATTAACCTTTCATTTCTACTATCTCTGGTGGGTGGTGGACTATAAGAACAGTTCGAGTTTAAGAATCCTTATTAAAGTAAGCTTTGAAAAATACAAGCCTATGATACTGTACACCTACAAGGAACTAAAAAATAGAGATAAAACCAAAACATTCTTCTTCAGGTTTTCAAATAAACATCACTACTCTGTACAACCACAAAACACTTCTCAAAATGTGCTGAGAAACAGAGGTAATCTCATTCAACCATTTATTTGGCAAATTTTGTTGATCACATCAACTGAAGACATTTAAGAAAAATGAACGGGATGAGAAATAGTGGAGGGGGGCAGAATTAAAGGGGATCTTGGTTGGTTCAAAGACTATTGACACTTTGGCTTAAATATTTTCAGAGTACAATTGTAGACATAATGAGGTCAGAGAAATAGTTGTATGTAATATCAGAAAGGGACTTGTTTGCTATTTCAAGGAGTTTGCAACTGTATCATGAAGCTAGATGGTGATAATTGAAATATGTTAAAAAGGACTGTTCTGTGATTAGACACTTGTTTTAGAAAGATTATTTCAGTAGTCACAGGGATGATGGTGCATAAAACTTAAGGCACAATTTATATATCATCAAAGCGAAGACTATTAAAATTACAGGAAAACAAAAACTTATCAGGTAAGGGTAGCCACCACATTAACAAATACATGCTTAAATTAGGTTATCAATGTCCTTAATACTAAATACAATTATTAGTAGTTCTCATTTGCTTCTGGGCTCAACACTCTCCTGGCTCTTCTGCATCTTTGGTCCTCTTACCTGTATCTAATATTAGAATGGTATAATTAGGGGCTGAGGCAACTCCTTAGTCAGTAAAATACCCACCAAACAGTCAAACACACACACACACACACACAAAGAAGAGTGTAGTGGTTTATGTCTATAACTGGGAAGATAATGGCATGTGCTGTCAATCAGATTATCACCATGTTCAGTGGTAGACGATATCTCAAAAATTAGAAGGTTGAGAAAAATGAGATAGTCAGCATTCACCTCTGGCCTCTTTATGCATGCAAACATGCACTTGCATGTACATGTGCACATACTCATATGATCATATACATGTGCCATTCCCACACAACAAAAACCAAAAGAGGAGAATAAAGCCAAGTACGGTGACGCATGTAATCCCAGCTACATTAGAGATTCACAAAAGAGTATCACAATCGAATCTAGCTTGATAGCTAGAGAAACCCAATGGCAATAAAAGTTAGACTTGTCTAGAATTTCACCCAGGACTTTCTCATTTTCCCACTCTATACTTTCTTGAAGTAAAACCAACAGTTTCCATGTCTTCAACACACATGTATATACCAACAACTTGCAGTTTTGTATTTCTAGATTTCGCTAAGCTTCAAAATGGTATCTACAGTTTCCCTTCTCTCATGCACTTGAATTTATCATGTCCTCAATTAAGCTAATTTTCTCATTTTCTGCCCACATATGTCCTCTAAACGATCTGAAACACGGTAATAAGGACTCCTCATCTTTCATTGCAGCATACCAGGACTTGATTATTCTAGAGACTTTCTTTTACATATTTTGATCCCTAGTGCACTCTCCATCCTTGACATATGTGTTCTAGGCTCGTGACAAACTTGTCTTTTTTACCCTTGGGATTTCCAGATCTTTTTTTTTTTAACTCCAGACTCTTTATGTTGTTATATCATCTGTCTGTAGCATTCTTTTCCAAAATCTTCATCTGCTGAACTTCTACATTACTTTCATGTCTTAGCTTACATAACATTTTTTCACTGTAACTTTCTGGACTCATCTGACTAAATTGTATCTTAAATTCTACCTCTCTCCTCTGGTGCCTGATATTCCTATAATAGTCCATGACTTTCCTGTATACCACTCTTAACATAATTTTAAAGATTTAATTATTTTATTTTTAATTGTGTGTGTGTGCGCGTGCGCGCACATATGTTTGTGTGTGTGTGTGTGTGTGTGTGTGTGTGCATATTCCTGGAATGAAACTTGGGTCTTCTGGAAGAGAAGCACATACTCTTAACCGTTGAGCCATCTCTCCAGCACTTGACATAATTTTAAATACTTATTTGTGAGATCAATTTCTTCTAAAGCATGTACTTGTCTGTTAAAGGGGGGGTGCTGTTCTGAGTTTGGGAGTCAACTTTAGTGTCTGCTGAGTAGATACTCTGAAAGACTGATGACTAAGAAGATCTCAACTATGTTCTTATTTTCATCTTTCCTGATACAAATGAGTAGTGTACTTCCTTGTTCTCATTTTGTCCTCTGGTTTCTCCTTAATTCCCCAAAGGAGAGA
Organism: Apodemus speciosus; assembly: GCA_002335545.1. Taxonomy (NCBI): domain Eukaryota; kingdom Metazoa; phylum Chordata; class Mammalia; order Rodentia; family Muridae; genus Apodemus; species Apodemus speciosus. The sequence continues at coordinate 33,462 of BDUI01002252.1, read as the reverse complement.
AACACACCACATGGTACTAAAGACACCCAGAGGCATGCCCACTGCTGTGTGGCACTGAGGGCACCATTATGATGAGCAAGTGTGTGGTGGAGAGTTGGGAGTGAAAGAGAGGCAGAATGGTTTGTGTACTATGAAGAGGAGAGGAACTGGAAAAACAAGGGTAGTGAGGAATAGCCTGATGTGAGTAGCCTGTGCTGCCACCTAAGGCCATGGTAAGGTTCCAGACCATGCTGCCACCAAGGGCCATGTTTGGGTCCATGGCCCTGAAGCACTAGGAATCTATATCAATGTCCTTGGCCCATGTTACCACCAAAGCTCATGTGGACGTCCCTAGTCTGCCCTGCTTCCTAGGGACATCTTGATATCTAAGGGTTGAACAAAGCTGGCCCTGCCCCTCACCAGCTGTTGGGAGAGCTGGCTCTGCCCCTTTCCTGGGCAGTGTGAGAGAGCTTGCAGTAAGGCATCAGGGCAGGAGAACCAACTACAGCATTCGGGAGAGTGGCCCCACATTTTACCTGGGCAGTACAGTAGATGTGACCCTGGGTAGGTCTGCCCTGAGGGCATGTGTGGGGGAGAGCGGGCCCTGCCCCTCACCAGCCATGCCCACCTAGACAGTGCTGGAGATCTGGCCCAGGTAGCATGAGCAAAGGAGAGCCAGTCCAGGCCCTTGTGGGCTGCAACAAGCAAGAGAGCTGGTCCAGTCCCCTCACCCCTCACTTGAGTGATGTGGGAGTGCTGGCCAGCTGACTAACTCAGCTACTACCCAGGCCCAGATCCATGGCTTTGAGTTGGCCACCCAAATATCTAACCCATCTGTGAGATGTTAGAGCACATGAAGGAGCTAGTCCTGTAGAACAAAAGCTGCAGGATCTCTATGACACAGGACAACAGAATATCCTAGAGGAGTCCAGGTGAGGATCCAGTATTGATACTGTTGCAGAAGCCAGAGGGCTTGAACCAGACTCATTGCAATGGACATTTGCAAGTAAAGTTGTTTGGGTAAAAGGGTATATGGCATGATACATTCTAACATATCACAGCTTCCACAGCAGATGTTTTTGTTGTTTGTTATTTTGTTGTTGTTGTTGTTGTTTCTATTTTTACTTTTTGTTTTCCTTTGGGGGTAGATGTTGCAAAGTCAGAGGGTAGGTACAAAGGGACTGGAGGTGAGTGGGATTTGGGTGCATGATGTGAAATTTATAAAGAATCAATAAAAAGTTTTAAAAATATTTCCACGGGGGTGGGGGGAACCACGAAGAGACAAAAAGAAAGGCACAATAAAATATCATCTTTCTGAAAATCCAGACAATTTGAGATCTACTTAGATATTTGTCTGAAGTTTTGGCTTGTGTCCAAGTTTGCAAAAGTAATTTATCTAGAGCTAATTCAGTTAAGTTTAGTTTGATTATTTCAACTAAACTGATACGTTTGTTTATTTCAACTTTCAGTTACTGTGAGAGAGAAAGAGATAGAGAGAGACAGAGACAGAGAGACAGAGAAAGAATTGAGCTTTCGTTACAGCTAAACCTCAGAGCCCAAGATTGAAAAGCTGAGATAAGGCATGTATGACTCCAAACCTCATGACACTCAGTGGTCATGTCCCAGATATTCTGTCTCCCAGGTCTACGCAAGTCATACAGGAAGTTTTTACCACAGAAGTAGGTGAAGGGAACACTTAGGGCCGGTGAAAGAGAGAAATAACAGATTCTCAATTTTGTTCCAGTCATAAGAAGTAAAAAGCAAGGTGGAGGCATTTTTGGCTTTATCTAACTCAGTAGGACAGAATCCAAGATTTGTCTACAGTAAGAAATTGACCACTCTAAAATCTCTCATACTTCTGCTATGGGTCCCAAGTGCTTCATTTATATGTTTTATTATGCTCAAGTTCTTTTCCTTTTTAACATCAAACTTGAGACTGGACTTTGAGAGAAAGACAAGATTTTATTGTAGATTTGAGACTGGCTATGGAGTCCTCAAAGATTCTACATTTATTTTTCTTAAAAAGCTGAACAAGGATGACACCAACAGGTATATCAAAGTGGATGGGGATACACTCATGAGGTCTCAACAGTTTAGTAAGAATGTGGTCTTTGGGCTAAGAAGGCCGGGGCAATGTCTATTCCCCACTCATGGGATCAGTGATCCTTTCCCCCATACATGAATGGAAAGGGAGGACTTATTTTCTTGGGGCCTCTAGAACTTTTAGAGATGGTTAGGCTCACAAAGACTTCTTCCTGCCAGAAATAATGCTTTTCTCCACAAGTATTGAAAACAATGATGGAATGAGATTGTTTCTGTTCTCTCTACCTCCAAACTCAAGAGCTTTCCCTGAGCATAATTTTTTCCACAATTTGCCCATAGACCTATTTTACAAGAAATGTATTAAGCATTACAAAGGTGAATATGATAAGTACAATATTGGACTTCACAGATTTACATCTTAGTGCTGTATTTAGGCATTTCTGTGGGACTGACTTATAAGGGCGTCTCCATATGACAGTAAATGCACATTTGCAGATTCTAAAGTAACCATAAGGTTTAAGGAACAGGGATACTTGAAATTAGCCTCCCAAGAGTCCAAATTTTAGCAGATTTCCACTACTCAAACAGCGTGTAACTTTGGGGAAGTTCTACTTTCTGATTCTCAAGATTTACATCTGTAAATGGAAATGGTGCCTTGTTGACATAGTTGACATGGTTATATAAAAATATGTAACCCAGTTCCAATCAATAAATACTTTTGTAAAATATACAATATTCTTCTGTTTGGACTGGAGCTTTAAATTGTAAGTATATCTAGGGAATCATTTTCTAGGAAATCAAAGCAGTAGTCAGAGGAAAAGTCAAATTGATTCCTGTATTATGGCCCTATCCAGGTGCTAGCTTCTTGATAGAGAAACTCTTCTATATTGGCATCTCCCAGCTGACCCCTGTATTTTGAAAATTGCCTGAGAGTGCTTCAGATAGAACAGTTCTCTGATGGCGTTCTGTACTCTCAGAGTTGGGAGTAGTATCTAGAACACAGAATGCTTATTACCATTAATGCATCCTTACAACTACCCTCTAAAACAGTGTTTCTATTAAGTTTTTTTGTTACATGAGGAAGTGAGGAGCAGAGAATAAATCAATTGTCTTCAAATATTTAGCAAGTTAAGTTGTAAAGCTGGAATTTGAATCCAAGGTGTCTTCCCATATTTTGAATAAATAGAAAGTACTTGTTTGATAGTTGTAAAATGAATACAGCTATGAAAGCATTGAGTATAGCTGTGTGAAGAAAGTGTCATTATATACACATGGGCACTGATTATAATAGCCTTGCTCCCAGAAACTGGGTACCAATCTACTCTTTATAAGTCTCAGACTTTTTACTAGTGTGCCCAATACTGTGCAGTTTGGAAAAAAAATGAATCCACAGCACACATAAAAAGTTCCTGCTGCTTAGAATATCTTACAGTGTCCAATCTTCTAAATTGTCCTAATTATCCAGTTAGTCTTTTCTCACATGGAGGACTGGTGAATATCCTTTACTGCAGTGCTTTTCAACCTTCCTAATGTTGGGACCCCTTAATACTGTCCCCAACCATAAAATTATTGTTATTGCTACTTCATAACTGTAATTTCGGTACTTCCATGAATCATTATGGGGATGTGTTTTCCAATGGTTGTAGGTGGCCCTTGGGGGTCAAGCAGCTCACAGGTTGAGAACTGCTGCTTTGATAGATTCTTTTTCCATTATCTGCAACACCTACCCTAACCTCATAGCACTGTGGGGCTAGAAAGATAGTTGGTGCCCTCTTCTGGGAGCTTGGGGTAGTAGCATGCATTGGGTCAACCAGGGTGCAATTCTAGGAAACACTCACATCAAATTCCTTCCTTTTTCATTCAAATGATTAGAAGAATTTGTTTGAGGGTCTTTTTCTGGAAACAAGATGAACTTTTCCCCCTTGAGACAGTGTCTCAGTTCTGTAGCCAAGAGTGGCCTGGAACTTGTAATCTCACTGACTTCTGGGCTTAGAAGTGTGGGGGCCACCGTACTCAGCCCTTTTTCAATGTTTGAATGGCTCTGAGAATGTATTTTCTTCAGTCAGGTACATTTTTTATATACTTTAAGGCTAATAATGATAGACAGACCTCACTGAAGATTATCTAGTTGCCATTTACTTTATATAACTTCTCATTTATATAAACATCTCATTTAAATCATAAAAGTAAAGGGTTAGTAATGGTACTGATGTACAATTAATAAAGCATGCAGAAAGGCTAAGTAACAGCCTCACAGAGGAAGGACCATGAGTTTAAGCCTCAGTGATACTCTTTCCAGAGTGATATGTTCTCTTGTTCTACTTTTATTTTTTTTACTTCCATGTCAGACTCTCACTACAAAAAAACTGTCATGGAGATGTTCTTGGCTGTTATAGTTCCTATATAAGACTGACACATCAAAGAAAATCATGATCAAAGCCTTACATGGACCCCTTACTAGTTAGCCTATTTGTTCATATTATTATGTAGAATCCAATATAAGATATGTGGTTTAATTAAAGGCAAGTGCCAAATAGCAAAGACAGCATTAGGAAGACTGAGGAGTGGTTGAGACAGGGAAGAGGTCGGGACTCAGTACTGATCTGTAACCATAGCTCTGCAGTAGGACCATAAGATCAAGGCTTGCCTGGGTCACAGAGGAAGTTCAAAGTAAGCATGGGCAACTTAGTAAGACCTTGTCTCAAAATTAAAAGATGCCCTGGGTTGTAAGTTAGTGGTACAGGGCCTGCCTAGCATTTGCCAAGCCCAAGTTGAATTCTCATACTACAGAAAGAAAATGAGAGGGATGGGTAGGAGGATATTGAAGGCTGAGGGGGCTTATTGGCTGCCACACTACAACCAACCAAGCTGGAATAAATCCATCCAGATAAGCCCCAGCTTTATGAGGCATACAGCGTGGGTCACAGATAATGAAAACTGACCTACATTCAGTACTTACTTTGTTCTAGACGCTCTTGTAAGTGTTTTATATGAATTAAGTCCATTAATCTCCACAAACTTTCGTTTTACCTCTAAGAAGATTGAGAGGCTGTTTGCCATGAGGAGATTGGAAGCAAAGAGAAACTGAGTACATTGCCCCAACATCAAGCTAACAAGTGATGGACCTGGAATTTGCCTTTGGAAATATAAAAGAAAGACAATAATGGAGACTAAATGGACCAGGTGCCTCACAAGAAATACTATGGCAAAAGGAGAAAAGTCTACAGCGTTTTCCCATTATGATACAGGCATTCTTGTAAATGAGCATGTTAAGGGCAATATTATGGTCAAGAAAAAATTAAATTGCATGCTGGACATATCAAGCACCGTAAAAGCCAAGGTAGCTTCTTGAAATTTATGAAGAAAAATAAATGGCCAGGAAAGAGAAGCCACAGATGTCCATCAACAGTTGAATGGATAAAGAAAATGTGATATACCTGTGAATACACACACACACACACACACACACACACACACACACACACACGCACACATTTTTATCTGGTCGGAAAGAAGATCAATGGTGGGGCTGGAAAGATAGCTTAGTGCTTAAGAATGTGCACTGCTCTTCCAGAGGAATCCAATCAGTTCTCAGCACATGTGTTAGAAGGTTCACAACCTTCTGTGACGTTCTCTTCTGCTTTCTCTGAGTCCCTGTGCTTGCCTGTACATACACATAATTTAAAATAAATCTTTTAAAAAAAAAAAACAAAGTAAAAGAGCAAAAGTATGGCCTTAGGGGGAAAATAGATGAACTGGAGACCATCATATTAAGAGAAATAAGCCAGACTTCAACATCATTTTTGTCATTTTTTTGTTCTCATATGCAGAATATAGAAAGAGATGAAGAGCTGGGGAAACAAGACAGGGTAATGAGGGAAAACAGAAAGACAAATATCACATTTCCCTCATGGTTTGTGAGCCTAGAGCAGACTAACGTAGGTCTCAAAAAAAAAAAAAAAAAGATGAAACCTTTGACCCCTGGTTCGTAAAAGTCAAAGAGAAACAAACAAAAAAACCAAACCCAAAGCCAATGCGTCTTGCTCTTAGGCCTCACATTGTGAGGTGTCTCCCACAAGTCAGGCTTCACTCACCACACTCAGGCCTTGACTTCAGGCCTCACGTTCTCACCAACAGAGTGCAGGGGGTGGGGTGGGGGGCGAGTAAGTCCATAACCTGTCATCTCTTTCCACACAACTGTTGCCCAGGGCTACTTAAACCAACTGGCCTAGCCTTGCTGCCTCCCATTTGGCATTTAGCTCAGATGCGCTCCCACAAATTCGTCTCCCATCGCCTTGGCTTTCTCAGAGGAAACCTACTCGGCATTTCCCACGGTCAACAAGATAATTGGAAGTTGGAGTTCTTAAATTGAAGTACATATTACAGGCACCTGTGAACTTACACACACACACACACACACACACACAAAAATCCTCCTGGCCTGGTAACATCTCAGACCCATTACAGCAGAATCCCCAGGAATGATATTCAGGTAAGCAGAATGGTTGAAGCTGCCCAGCTGATTTCAATGTATAGCCAGGATTGAGAACTACTGGTAGGGACTCTCCTTGAAGCTCAAGTAGCCACACCCACACCATATGATTTTCACATTCTAGTGTTCCAATAAACCTTTTGGAGTACCTGCTGAGACCTTGTCCCCAGATAGTGTGTGATAGAGGCTGGAAACAGAGTTTACATTCTTTTTTTTTTTATGGCTTTTATGATCATTATAATCAGCATCAATAATTATTTTATTCATTTACATCACAAATGTTGTCTCCCTCCACTGCCAGTCCCCGTTTGTAGAGTTCAGTTTATATTCTTAATAAACATCCCTCCTTGTTTCACCACAAGCCAGGAGCACACCACATTTCTGTGAAATGCTTCGCTAAGAGGCATACAAGTTGGATGGGAATAGGAGATGTCTGTCCCTTTAAGGCCTGATTGAGGGATTGCCTTTAAATCTGTGGCAGCCCGGGGTAAAGCTGCTTCCTTTTAACCTATTAGATTGGGTGCAGTCCAGGTTCCTGGAATGGGCCTCTCCTCTTCGGTTACTTTAGCCTGTCTGAGAAATAGTGTGTACTTCCCACCAGTGGGGAGTGGGCAGGGCTTGCTGCCTTGTCCCACTTGCTGTTTCTGTTTGTTTTCATGCCAAGAAGCCTAGTCAGGAGACTCGCTTTGGCCCAGAAGATTCTCCCACAGGAAGCAGGATAGGGTCTGCCAGCCGGCGTTTCTTTTTATTTCTTGCCCCATCTTTGGTACTTGTTAAACCAGTATGTGGAGGAGGTCAGACTGATGTTCTTTGGACTTGCTTAGGAATCTGTTGACAAGCACCAAGCTTCGCAAGATGGCCCTTCTCACAATTCTTAGAATTCTTTTGTGGGGAATGGGGCTTTTTATGGGACAGAGGGTCCAAATGGCAAAGGCAGGGTGGCCCTCCACTGCCCTTCTTGCTGACAACCCTACATTGCCCTCAATTTCGGATCTGGCCAAAGAAGCCCCTGGCAAGGAGATGAAGCAATGGCCTCAAGGATATCCCCTGAGGTACATGCTGAAGTTATACCAGCGTTCGGCTGACCCGCATGGCCATCCGAGGGAGAACCGCACGATTGGAGCTAAAATGGTGAGGCTGGTAAAGCCGTCGGCCAACACAGTAAGGCCTCTCAGAGGTGAGTTTTTTTACGCCTCATACAACGCTATAGAGGAGAGAAGAGGGGAGATATGTAGACAGAAAGGAGTTTTATGTGTTGTTTTTGGTTAGTGAGCAGATTGTTTGGTCAAGCATGGTTTACAAAGGATCCTAAGATTTTTAAAGCTGGTTCCAAGCCGATCTCTCGTTTAAGCCACAGCTTAAGAAAACAAAAAATTGCCTTAGGTCCCACTGAGCAGTCTTCCCCCGGCCACAGGGCAGCTAAGTAGTGTATGAGTCCCTGTATTTTACAAATTGTTATACCTCTTAAACTAATTACGAAATAAATGCCCAGCTGCATTCTTGTGGAGGCCCATTTATGTGGTTGGTTGCTCTTTGAAGGCAATGACTGCATGATACTGAGCTAGGAAACCTCGCATGGCCTCAGCTAGGACAGAAACAAGCTATCATCTAAAGGTTCATACATGGACCCCCCCCCCCAATTACTGTATTTCAGCCTAAGGACAGGTGCTACCATTTGATATCTTGGGGTAATCAGCTTAGTTTTAGAGATAAGAGAAAAAAAAACACAGCGAAATTAAAAGTAACTTGCAAATATTCTGCAGACACTGCCTGGCTGAGATAAAATTTAAACTCGAGACTGTCATCCTGAATGCACTAAGCCACCCACCCTTGAACCAACCATTTTGAAAATTTGATTTACCACACATCTTTGGGATTTTGCTTCCCTCCTGCCCCCCACCCCGTCCCACGTGTATTTAGTTATCCACGTCATGCGATGCGCCATGCTCTATTCTGTTTGAGTATCTGAATTAGATACTTTCCCCAGACTCTTGTAGTACACGGCTCTCTAGCGAATGCAGATAGCCATTGACTTCAGTGAGTTCCTGGCAACTTGATGAGATCAGTGTGGGGCTTTCACTGCTCTGTAAGATACTAACAAACAGGATTCACTTTTCCTTCCTTCAAGTAACATAACCAATATTTTCCTAACTATGCCTTACTATTAACTTTATGTGCATCAGACATTGAAAAAAATGACTTTGCAAATATCAGTTTTAATACCGATATGGGAGGAGGTTGGTAGTATAATCATAGGCAAAGAAACTGAAACTTTAGTGGCGCACAGTAGTAATTGGCAGATGTAGCTATCAAACAGACTCTGAAATGCCAATCTCTGTAGTCTTAATTACCACACCATGATAAATCCTCAGTAATAGATTTTAATTGAGCACAAGTTGCTGCCTTTGGGTTTGGTATATAGAGGCAAATAACTGCTTCTCTGGCCTAAGGGTTCCTGGTATTGAATAATGGGTAAACAATCACATAATGCTGTTAAAATATGATGAGTGCTTTGAAGAATAACTCACTACCCAGAATGAGGAAGACAGGGATTTGAGGAGGCCTCAGTGAGGAGGCAATATTGGTACTTGAGAAAGCAAGGGCATGCCTTCAGGCAATGAGGTGCACTATTTAGGAGAGAACATGGCTTGGTGGTAGAGATTCACTCAGCAAATTGTGGTCAACTACTGAATGCTGTGCACAGCACCTGCTCTCACAGAACATGTGTTCTGACGGCGGAGATAACTAAGCAACGCCCTAAATAATTGCAAACTGTGGCAAGCGAAATGCCTCATAATAGTGGATGCTAAAATTGTCTCCTTCTGGAGGGGTGTCAGGAAAAAAAACAGAAAAAAAAAAACCCAGCGTTGAAGAAGTGTTATAGCCAAGGAAACTAGAGAGAACCTGATCGAGGCAGAAGGAACAGGCAAAGCCCTGGAGGGTGAGAAAAAAGTACATCCCACTTGAAGAAGGGCAAGATTAGTGGGGCTGGAGCCTTGTGGGAAATGGCCAGAACTGAGAGGCAGGGACTCACGGGCCTTGAGAAAGGACCTTGGTTCATTTCTAATCGCGACAGAAAACTGCACAAATCAAACACTGCTGGTGTGAGGTTTAAAAAGAGGACCAGTAGGACTGCCGGGCTGACTGTGGGACAAGTGGCACGCACCTAGGGTCTGTAGATGGATCCAGAAGTAGATGTCGAGTTCAGTCCCATTGGATGTATGAGTCATCTCCTCCCTTGAAAAGTTCTCTACAGACCCTTCCTGGCTCAGGCTCTCAGCAACCGCACCCTGCCTCAGGAAACGTGTGATGTCAGGGTCTGAAAAGAAAGGGCAGTTCCTTGGCAAGACAGCCTGCTAGAGGTTTGGGTGGGGTTCCTTTGCAGGGTGGAGCAGGTGTATGGGTGGGCCTCTTGGAAAACTGTACCGGGGAATGTGGGATTACTTGAGGGAACCACTATAAGGAGTAGCTTGGGTCTCCATCCTGACAGTGGAGGCCCAGTGCTACAAACTTGAGGGTGTGTTAGGCAGGAGTTGGAATGAGAACGTCTAAAAATATTTTTGAACACCAGGACATTAAAGAGCTTCTTTGTTGTAAATGACTGTCCTCTTGAAGAATTTCAGGCTTACAAATTCAGTGGAAAAGGAAAGTTAGGTGAATAATTCATGGCTAGACTAAGATGTTCCAAAACAAAAGGCTTTCCCTGTGCTGTCTGATTTTTCTAGTCTACCCTTAACCTGTTCCAGAAAAAGAAGTTCAAAACTCTATAGACAGAGCCTTAGATAAGTATTTTATCTGTTTACGTATTTACTTTTGTAAATAGATATTTTTTTCATAGAAAATATTCTGATCATGGTTTGGCCACAGAGTGTCAGCACTACAATTTGGATTAAAGCTTTTAAACCTAGGTTGCATGAAGTTTGTGGCAGGTTT
>BDUI01002251.1:90615-105903 GCA_002335545.1 Apodemus speciosus | reverse complement strand
GAAAATCCCAAAGGGAAAAAAATAAATCCTAGATTTATCACTGTGAAGTCCAGGGAGTTCAGATTGATTTTGTTTACTTTTCTGTGTCCAAAGCCAATGTTTCTCATGTTAATGTTTTATTTTGGCATGATTGTAGATTTTTCTGCCAGCACACCCCTTATCTGGTGTCCCCAGTGAAGGCAACCTGTGAAGCCATACCAGTCCATCGCAGCCAGGACAATCTCCCATGCTGAGCACGCTCACAGTCACAGTTGTGCTGGTGCTGTTCCCCTATGTTTGGGGGAGGAAGACWGAGGCGAGGAGGAGGGAGGGRGTGAAAAAGAGTCCTCCAATGCAGTTTTATGTGTCCATCAGTCTCATCAGGATACAGAACAATTCCAAAGTGATGAGGGTCCCCATGGGGTCCTCCTGTAACTGTATCCAGTTCTCTCCTACCCCCCCCAATGGTGCAGCCCAGAGCCTGTGTGGATTGACAYTCATGCAACTCRRTGCASTAGGAATTTGTTCATGTCACTGAGGGATGGAGAATTTGTTTCTCTACCCCAGAAGAGGAGTGGAAACATTGTATCAGCCAGCGGACCAGGATGTCTGCTGAGATACTTTTCTTCTATATAGGACAATGGCACTGCATCCTTAAAATCTCAACAATGTGACTGCTTAAACAAGTCCTAAACAATGATAGTACCAGTTGAAGTGCTATCATAGATGGGAAAAAAACTCACAAGGGCCCACCCCTAGATGAAGAGTTATAAGCCCTTGATGGCTGCTAAGAGCAGGAGAATCAGCCTTGCCCAGAAATGAGCCACTTACATGATTATCCAGTCCCAAGTACTCAGCCCTAAGAACATGCATGTGCAAGCCAGACTAAAAGAACTCAGCAGRCTTCATTTACATATATTATTCATACAAGTAACAGCAATACTTAAAGAAAAAGAGAAAAAGGATGCGGAGGAGTTAAGGGTAGGCTCGGGATGGGTGTGAGTGTGATGAAAATACAGTAAGTTAGGTAAAACTCAAAAATGTGTAAAGGTACATTAAAAACAATTTGTTCTTTCKATGGCTCTAATACTGCAAACCTCTTCTTTTTAAAGTATTTACTTTACATCTCAACTAAATTCCCTCCTCTCCTCCCAGTCCTTCCTCCTATCCCCATCTTCCTATCTACTCTTCCTCCCTTTCCCCTCAGAGAAGGGCAGGTCTCCCATGGATATCARCCCACCTCAGCAGAGCAAGTTGCAGTAAGACCAGGCRAATCCTCTTCTATTGAGCTGGACAAGGCAGCCTAGTCAAGGCAAAGGRTCCCAAAGGCAGACAACAGAATCAGAGACAAGCCCCGCCCCCGCTGGTAGGAGGACCACATGAAGACCCAGCTGCACAACTGTYACTTAAGTGCAGAGGACCTAGGTCCATCCATGATGTTCTCTCATCATGGTTAGCGATTCAATCACTGTGAGCCTCTCCATAGAGGTTMGTTGGTTCCGTAGGTTTTCTTATGGTATCCTGGACCCTACAATCCTTCCCCAACCTTTTCCACATGATTCCCCAGGCTCCACCTAATGTTTGGCTGTGAGTCTCTACATCAGTTTTCATCAGCTGCTGGGTAAAGCCTCTCTGATGACAGTTATGCTAGGCTCCTGTCTGCAAGAATAGCAGAATATCATTAACAGTGTCGGGRATGGGCTGCCTCTCATGGCATGGGTCTCAAGCTGAACCAGTCATTGATTAGCCATTCCTTCAATTTCTGTTCCATTTTGATCCCTGTACATCTTGTAGGCAGGACCAATAGTAGGTTGAAAGTTTTGTGGCTGGATTGGTGTCCCCATCCCTCCATTGGAAGTCTTGCCTTGTTACAGGAGATGGCTGGTTCAGGYTCCATGCCTCTCCCCCACCCCATTGCTAGGAGTCTTAGCTAGGGTCACCCTCACAGATTCCTGGGAGTTTATGTTGCCCTAGGTTTCTAGCTTGTCCCAAAGATGCCCCCTCCAACACCACCACCATCCTGGACCAATTCTAGTTGTCTCTCCCAGGACTCTCTCTCTCCATCCTCCCTGCACCTGATCCCTCCTGTTCCTGTCCCCACCCTCTCCTGCCCAGTACCCACACACACACAAACCCCCATCCACCTACRATGTCTATTTTATTTCCCCTTCTCAGCAGATTCAAGCATCCCTCCCAGCTGAGTCCTCCAGATTGTAACTTAGCTTCTCTGGGTCTGTGGATTGTAGCATGGTCATCTTCTACTTTACAGCTAAGATCCACTGTAAGTGAGTACATACCATGAACTCATGTATCTGGGTTACCTCAGAGGGATCTTTTCTAGTTATATCCATTTGCCTGCAAACTTCATGATGCTTTTGTTTTTAATGGCTGTGTAATGCTCCATCRTGAAAATGCACATTTTTCTTTATCCATTCTTTGGTCGAAGATCATTCAGGTTGTTTCCAGTTTCTGGCTATTATGAATAAAGCTGCTAGGAACATTGTTGAACAAGTGTCCTTGTTGGTATRGTGGAGCATCCTTTGGGTATATGCCCAGGAGTGGTATAGCTGTGTCTCGAGGTAGAACTATTCCCAGTTTTCTAAGAAACCACCAAGTTGATTTCCAATGTACAAGTTCACACTCCCACAAGCAATGGAAGGGTGTCCCCTCACTCCACATTCTTGCCAGCATGAGCTCCAGCTTGAGTTTTTGATCTTAGCTATTCTGACAGGTGTAAGATGGTCCAGCTCTTCTTTTTGAGAAGTAAATTCTTTGTTGACAGACCCATTGCATGCTCACAGATATCAGTACAGTGTGAATGGTGCTGTACTGAACTACTCTGAGGGCCTCATTGCCACTGGAGGTGGACGCTACTGGAACCCCTGGCCAGACACAGAGAGTGGCAGGGGTGATCCCCACAGATAGGGCTCCTCTTGGCTTATTGTAACCTGTGTGGCTAGGGGGAGTTGGGCCACCTCTCATGTTCTCATGATGTCACTGTTAACAATGGCTTTAGCGGGAAGGGTAGGGTTTTATAGCTTGAGCACAGTGCCTGGTTATTAGTCCTCATCAACACTGGAGGCAGCAAAGGTTCCATAACATTTCATAAGTCAAAGCCTGTTTGGGAGGCATTGGGGTATTAGTCTGCCTCCACCCTCTCCAGAACCTGAGCTCAGTCCTTGTGGGGCATATCAGGCTGATTCATTACAGAAAGTTGGCTTCCTTGGCATGTGTATATATGTATGTGTGCACGTGCATGAGTGCATGCATATGTGTATTGTGTACGTGTATATATGTGTACATTTCTGTGTGTGTGTGTTTGTGTGTGTGTGTGTGTGTGTGTGTGTGTGTGTGTGTGTGTGTAAGAAGCTGGCCATCTTGGAAATTTTCCACTCATTACCTGGCCATGGCTTCTCTCCCTATCTGTCTGACTTTATTTCAGCTAGATGGGACTACACTCTGGTATTTGAGACCCAAGTGGAGCACCAGCATTTAGAATAAGAACTTTTTAAAGGCAAAAACCACATCTTACTCAGCAGTTACAGGGTGTGTGGATGGGGGTTGTAGAAGCAGTTTAACAGAAACTAAGCAGTTAGCTGGACAGAGAGGTCCGTCAAGCAGGCTGTTTAACAGAATGTATTAGTCGAGGTTCTCTAGGGTAACAGAACTTATAGAGTGAATCTGTCTCTATACCTAGAAAGGGGGTGAGGGCACTGGAATGACTTATAGGCAGTCCAGCTAGTCCAACAAGTGGTGTCTGTRAATGGAAAGTCTGAGAGTCCAGTAGTTTCTCAGTCCACAAGGCTGTATAAGCTGTACCTCCTAAGCGGTCTTCAGTATCCTCTGGGATCCCAAAGAAGAACTGCCTAATGCCACTGAAGTGACAGATGGACTAACAAGGTGAGAGCAAGCAGGCATAGGGCAAAAGCCTCTTTCTTCCAAATCTGTATAGAGCAGTGGTTCTCAACCTTCCTCATGCTGCAAACCTTTAATACAGTTCCTCGTGTTGTGATGATCCCCAACTACAAAATTATTTTTGGCTGCTACTTCATAACTGTAATCTTACTACTGTTAGGAATGATAATGTAAATATCTGTGTTTTCTGATGGTCTTAGGGGACCCCTGTGAAAGGGTCATTGAGAACCATTGGTATACGGGCTTCCAGGAGAAGGGATACCTCGGATTAAAGGTGTCTTCCCACCTCAAGATCTATCTTTTCCCMGTTCAAAAGATCTGAATTAAAGGGGTGTGTCTAACTCACAGACCTAGATTGGAAGTGGATCTGCCTACTTCAAGTTAAACAAACAACAAAATCCCTCATACACTTCAAGTTAAACAAACAAACAAACAAAATCCCTCACAAGCCCTCCACTTTTAGTTTGAGATGCAGTCAAGGTGACAACCAGAACAGCCATGACACAGAGGCTAAGCTAGCGGGGGCACCTTGACCCTGGGGTTCTAGGACAGACTTTGGTAATTTTCTGCAGGGCTTCCTTCCCACCAAGAACACTTTCTAGTTGAACGTGAAATRGCTCATCAAGAATACAAGACGGAGGAACCTCTGCACCGTCTTGCCCTGTCACAGTAYGAAGCAGCTTTCTCTTTGCACAAAGGAGGTCTTTGGGGGCACAAAAGCTATGTCACCAGTGAGAGTTCTTCTACAATGTAAACTATCAGTAAGCAAGGGCAGCAGTCTGTGGCCRTCACAAACCTTGGAGACAGACTCTCAGACCTCTCTGGGTAATGACTGCTAGGAATCCTCTTGGCCCCTTGAGACAGGTCGCCTCTTGGTTCGCAGTTTCTTTCTCGTTCACTCTCCCCCTCTTCCCCATCCTCTYATGGTCCCATTTAGTCTGTCAGCTAAGTTCAGCCTGGAATCTTCCCTCTGCCTGCTTCTTCCATGTCACCACAACATAAACTGTCTCCATACTTTAGGAGTAGTCGTGTCTGCCTCCTTTTATTTTTTTTCAGTCTTCTAGTGCTGAAATCTGCGATTGGCATATGTGAGTTCTTTTCCAACCTCCTCAGCCCCTTTGGACCAAGCTGCTGATTTCTTTTAAGGTACCATAGAACTGCCTGCTTTGTCTACTACTTTTACTACAAAAGACACAGGGCTGTTCCAGGATGACCCTCTTGCCCTACTGGGCACCTATCTTCTAGAAAGGGATGCCTCTCCACGACTTTGGACATTTTTCTCTCAGTCCACTTAGGGGTGCTCCAGATGAAAATGCTTGACACTTAAAAAAAAATAGCTGCTAGGAATAAAAGAGTAAATTATCCAAGACCTAACTTGTTCCCAGTAAAACATGAGAAATATAACATGAGACTCCCAGCTCAGGTAGCAAAACCGTATCACAGCAAGGATTTGTGAACTTCCTGTTATCCTCAGAGAGCCAYGTCCTGRGCAGGCAGAGCCTTCCTGCTTTGCAAGGCTAGAGCAGATTCTTGATAATGGGTACACGCAGTTCCAGGCGAGAACCACCTGGGTGAGCCAAGTTGGATGTTTTCTTTCGGGACGCATTAACACAATCCTGATGGATTTATAAGTTAAGAAATTTGTTTTCTCTTACGAATGCCTTGTGCATGACACTATCCTGGTGCCCAGACATTTATCCATTCCCTGGGGCCCTGAAGAGCTCTGAGAGGTGTGAGTCACAGCTTCCCAGTACCACCTGCCCTGAGAGCAGGCCACCCAGAAGGCAAGAGCATCATCGGTAAGACCAGTGAAGAGATGATAGCTTGGGTCCCGCTGGGAGTGAGGCTGGGGTTGGGGAAGACCATCCAAGTCAACAGCAGTCCCCTCCAAAGCACACTAGCAACCTTGGCAGGCTTCTGGGAAGAGTCATAGCCCCAGAAAAAGGTAGGGGCTGCTTGCCACCCTCTGCTTGTGCCTCTGCCTCATCTTGTGAGTCATACAGAGAAGTGWCCATCTGGGCTGGAAGCCCAGTGTGCACACGGAGTCAGTGTGCACATCCGCCTCACAGACGCCCAGCCTGTACRTGGGGCCAGTGCGAACACCCACTCAGTGTTCCGCCAGTGCCCCTTCTGCAGTTTCTTTCCATCTATCCTTTGCTAGTTCAGCMCTCACACATCCACCTCTGCCCTGGAAAACAGCCTCCTGGCCTTCTGTGTTACCTGACCCTCCCTGTGCAGTCTCCTCTCTCTCCTGCCGGGCCCACAGCATGTTTATCTGCACCATAGCAGATAGTTTTCTCTGTCACAGACTCAGGCATCTACCCRTCAGGATCTATCATCTCTCCGTATCATTTCCCCCAAACTCCAGGCCTGAGGCCAGCRCGCCAAGCAGAGTTACAGTCCRTGTCCTCTCCGTCCAGGTTTTCTTGCACCCACCCTACGCAGGCCATGCTGCCTTCCRAGTGGGAACCCCAGCAGGTGACTGGAAAGGCCTCTCCACTCACCAGTGCCGTRTCCCCTGGCAATGGTTCAGCAATTGTGCTCCTTTACACCATCTGGGAAGTGTGACACATGGCGGGACAGAACTACTTCAAGGACTAGAAGATGGAATGACGTCACGCATGGAAAATGTTTAGAGCAAAGCCCAGCAGAGGAAGTACTCAGAGTGTCTAACATCATCTCCTTTGTCTGCCTGTGTTTCCAGTTAGAGCATCTACGTCAGGATATGGACCCTGAGTTCAACTGCACCAAACTGCCCTGGCTGGCGGCAGTGCTGCAGCTACCGTCAAACGCCAGAGACAGTAGGCAGGCAAAGGTTGCCGGTTCTGAGCTGKCTCCAGCAGAACAGCATTGCTGAGCAGCCAAGAGTGTGGGAGATGCCAAAGGGTCGGCATGGAGAGACCGCCGCCCTTCCGGCTTCTAAGGCCCCAAAGAAGCAGATCTTTTCCAAGGCTAGGCCAGGAGCTGAGGAGTTTATGGAAAGGAAGATGCAGCATCTGCCTGTCTTCCTGAGGCTCTCAGGAGGTTTGGAGCATTCCTGTGGTCCAGGTTCCCCTACGCAGACACCCTGCCCTTCCTGATTGCTGTGCCCAGCTGGTGGCCTCTGTGGAGTCAAGCTCTCCTCTGCTAATGCATCTCTCTGTATTTGGAATGCATCTAACCAGCTCCAGGTGGATGGCTAGGACCCAACGCCTGCGGGATGGGGAGCCAGGGGAAATGGCTCCAACTTCACAAGCCACAACCCGGAAACCATTATGGACAAGCCTTGCCTCCTAGCACTTGTGCACCCGGCCTTTGTGGCTGCTTCTCCTGGGTCCTGGGGAAGGGGGGCTGAGGAGATGAGCAGCAGGTGTTCAGCCCGCCCCACTGCAGGGTTCCCCAGAGGCATGTGGGGGCAGGTGGGCCCATGCCTGCAGGACAGTGGGCTGTTCAGAGCACCCCAGCTCTCTGCCCCATTCTATACAGGACCTCACTGTAGATTCAACGTCAGAGTCCAAAGAGGATTACAGAGAAAGAGACCCACAAATCTCCTTGCTATAGAGTATCAAAGGATGCTCTATACCCCAAGGATGGCCATTTCAGTCAGTCAGAAATATGCAAAGTCAGAACCTGGGCTGAGAGGGTAAGGCCTGCTACCATGGCCCAAGCCCTTTTCAACCCTACTAGAACCTTAGATTTTTCATCTTCAGTAGGCAGATGGTCTCCCTCGGGGCTCTGCACTTCTGTATTAGCTCAGCTATCAATTAAGCAGCTACGAGAAGCCAGGCCTACGTGAGGATACCCAGGGAGGACCCCTGGTGTTTCCAGAAACTCAGTCCAGTGGTTCGAATGAGCTGTACCTGTTCCTATTTTTGAGAAAGCTTTGTAAGCTGTGAAGGATCAGAGTTGCTGACATTAGTGCCTAGCACTAGAAGAAACTGTGCTACAGAGAGGGCAAAATCACACAGTCTAGGTTACTAGTCTTCATATAGCAGCTTGTGTCCAACTAATCACAGGCTAGCACGTGCTGGTCAGTAGACCGGGGCTGAGGCTATGTTTCCAGCCAGCTCTCGGTGTCAAGGATCTATAAAGCCACACTTTGGATAGTAAATCATTATGCTAATACAGGGCAACCTGTTCATTAAATCTAAACAATAACTCGATTGATCCAATTAGCTACCTAATTGCAGGATTTGATGGGAGAGGAACATAAATCCCTGAGACTAGCCAGCTAGGCTCTTGAGGGTGGGTTGTATGTCTCTACCTGTCTGTCTAGATATGGATCCTACAATTAGCTACATAAAGATAGCTAGGTAGACAGCTACTATCTAGATAGACAGAGGGATGGGTGGATGGATGGATGGATGGATGGATGTACAGATGATAGCTAGGTAGACAGCTACATATCTAGATAGACAGAGGGATGGGTAGATGGATGGATGGATGGACAGACAGACAGAAGATAACTAGGTAGATAGCTACATATCTAGATAGACAGGGATGGATGGATGGATGGATGGATGGATGGATGGATGGATGGATGGACAGATGGATGGATGAAGAGACAGATGATAGGTAGATAGGTAGATAATGGATGGACAGATGGACAGTCAAACAGACAGATGATAGGTAGGTAAATAATAGAGGGATAGAGAGAATATTTGTGGGTCTATAGATGACATTTTTTTCTTCAGATGCAACATAAAGGGTAGATAAAGGACTTCATGCCCCTCCTCAGTGCTGTTGGAGCTAAGGCTCTGATAAGCCCACATAGAAGACACAGTCCAGATGTTTATAAGCCAAATGCCTAGATTGGTCAGATCTAGGGCTTTTCTAACGTACTCCCCAGCTCTAAAGCCCCTTGATACTTGCTGCTTCTCCTAGCTATGTGGTTCTACTCCACTGCGGCTTCCCCCTTCTCATCCATCCTCCAGTCCCAACTTCCTCCCTCTCTTGCCCAGTCACGGGCTCTAGCCAGTTATTGACCAGTTAAATTGGGGGAGAACCTTAACTTCATGCTCATGGCATCACTTGAGTATGTGAGTATCTGCTCACCAGGGGCAACCATACCTTATAAGGAGCCAGTTTTAGCTACAGGATACAAGCAGCATCAGACTGGCTCACTATACCTCAGTGGGATGTGAAGTGCTTCCTGGAGAGGAAGATGTCCAGGTTCTAGGAGCAGGTACAGTTTGAGCACAAATCTTAGATGTCTTTTGGCACCCTGATCCTTCAGTGGGGTCTCATCTGATCAAACAAGGGAGCAGCACCTTCAAGACAATGGAGATGGGGACTGCAGCAGGCCGGGCAGCTGGAGGCTTTCTTTTTTGGACTTCAAAAGCAGCAGCTTACTCTCTTGCTATCTGCTATAAATCGGAGGCTGGAGGGGGGCACCTGAAAATCCTGCTCTTTCCTTGATGAACTCTGTTCCCAAAATAAAGCTGACAAACTCTGTCAGCAGCTGGAATCTTCCCTCTTGCAGAGAGCACCTCGCCTGGCAGTTGACTTAAGCGGTTATTTGCAGGCTATAATTTTCATGAAAACAGTAGGGTGTGCCTGGCGGGAGATGTTTTCTACAATTGGAAAGAAAACAATGAGAAAACTTTGGAACAAAGAGAGCACTCAGATTCTGGCTGACAATTCAGGGTCAAGGCTTAACAAAGACAGGCGAACTTTTCGAGTGACTTTAGTGGAGTTGGGGAAGTGTGCTTCAGAAAGCAGGGAGAGAGAGCACAGAGCCTGAAAGGCAGCTGGGTAAGAGAGGCTGCCTGCCAGAGGGGACAGTGGAGAGCCAGGCTTGTCCAGGGGAGGAAGGGCAGAGGATCCAGAAGTGACAGAGGTGAACGGGGAGGAAGGATTTGGGGAGGCAAAAGCCGCGAGGGTGGGTGAGAAGGTGGCCAAGAGACAAGGCAGTCTTGCACACCCATCCCAAGAAGCCAAAAGGCACAGACCAGGCGAAGAGAAAAACATTAAGGCACAAGCAATTCTGACATGAGATCAGTAGCCATTTGAGAGCAGCTCCCTCCCGTCTTCATACATAAGGTCCACACACCCCTGGACCAATAGGAAGAGAGGATGGTGAAGTAAATAAGTGGGGGAAGGGGAGTAGGGAGAAGAGAAGCAATGAGAACCTCACCTCTCAAGGCCCTTTTTAGTGGCCATTAATGACCCCCAAACATGAACATAACAGGCCACAAGGTACCCCACAACCCTTTTGATTAGTTCATACTGACACACGTGGCCCAAAGCCATCTGTGAGGCAGATCCATGGCAGGCTTGATTCATTAAACTCTACAACCAGGAGACACCGACAGAGCCCGCAGAGACAGGAAATAACTTCAGCTTTAAGCAGGGCTGTGCCTCTGCAGACCGAACTGCATTAAGCATGAAGTACAGGTGAGCCGGAAGGATGCTGGGAAGGCCTTTGCTCTTTATTCTAAACTAGCCCAGATGCCTGCCATGGCTTCCAAGAGACCTATCTGCTTGCAACGTCTAACGTTTCTGGGTTGGCCATACAGTTGTCTGCGAACAGCATTTGATGA
Source organism: Apodemus speciosus (assembly GCA_002335545.1). Lineage (NCBI taxonomy): Eukaryota > Metazoa > Chordata > Mammalia > Rodentia > Muridae > Apodemus > Apodemus speciosus. The sequence goes on along the minus strand of BDUI01002251.1, from coordinate 95,488 downwards.
TGCAGAAATCAGCCTCCGATGCTGGGGCTCGTGTTTGAACCCACTGCCTTCCCACTGACTGTGCCCATGACATAGCAGTAGCACAAGAGTCTAGGACTGTGGCAGCTCTGGGATAATACTGGGTCTAGAACACTTTGAGCAGTGCCCAAGCTCTCTATTGGGCATTGTGCTTATATAGTGCCTTAGGACTTACTAACACTAGCTGCTATAGCAACAATATTGACAGTCTGCATAAAAAGCTTTCATCGTTGACCTTTGAATGGTGTAGACTGTGGGTACTTACCTTCTTCCCCTCAAACACATCCACTTGAGAATTTGCATAAAGCGTTCCATTGGTCAGAGACTCCCCACTAATAGCCTGCTTTTCACAGAAGCCTTGATGACCACAATTGGCTTATGTCTACTTAGTATGCCGTACACATTATACAGTAACAAGCATCAGAACCCGTGAGGGACCACCGCTTTGGGTGATGAATCAATCAGCTCTTGGGGATGGTCAGCACTCAAAGTGGCATTTTAAGCAGCGACACGACACGCAGCACGCGAGCCGGTGGCCCCGGTCACTGTGTACGCAGCCACCATTTGCTCCTGCATCTTCACATCTTTCTCAACCACAAACAGCCTCTCAGGTGTGCACACATTTTGGGTAGCTGTGAAGTTGATCTTCGTAATGGAATTCCCCATAGTTATTTGATTGGCTGATAAAGACAAGAAGCCAATCACTGGGCGAAGATATGGAGGCGGGATCTTCCGGGTAGAACAGGAAGAGACCGGGAGGAGAGCAGGGTCAGAGGAGATGGAGGACAGAGGGAAAGGGTTTTTGGTTTTTCCAGTTTGTCATAAACGTAAAAACAGTAAAACCCTCACATAAGGGGCTGTGCGGGAGTGCGGTCAAGCCTGTATTGTTCAGAGTCAGCTGTGTCTGTCGCTCCCGGGAGATCTGAGGGGCCTCTGTCCTGCAAGGCACCCTTACTGGGAACGTAGGTCCTTCTGGCTCCACCATCTTTGAACTCTTCATGCTTTTTGAACAGGCCTATAAGTTGTATGTCAACACGTAACACTTGCAGTGTCTCACATGTTGGATAGACGGACATTTATTTGCCTCACAGGTCTAGGGAGTTTTAAGAGTGAGGAGTGTCTGGAGAGGAGGGGACCCAGCTTTGTCCGAACACGGTGGAGAGGTGGCCAGGAAAGAAAGACTAGGGGGAGCTACCTCGCACCTTAAACCAAAACATGTCAAGAAATTCCTCCGGATTAAGAAAATAAATAAATCCACATGGGGGGATTATAGGAAGAAGTTGTTGTTGTTTTGGTTTGTTCTTTGAGACTGTTTTTGACAGTTCCTTACACAGACTACTGTTGGGCTAGAGGAACTCACCATCAAGCAAACTGTGCGACCTCACCTGTGGAAGCAGCCTGCTTTCCCACTGAGCTTCCCAGACCCTGGAATAAAGATGGCTTCCTAGGAGGAATCAAAGTTTGCTTCCCAGTTACTTAGCTGCTTTTCTCTTCCACATTTGTCCCCGGCATGCGACAAATGCTTAATTCACAATCTCCCTGGGAAGAAGAGTGGTTAGAGAAGTGGCCCAAGGTCACAGCACACAGGTCCTGTTGTGTGGCGGTACGGGGATTTGATTCCTGACAATCCTGACAAATCTTTTTYTTAAATTTAGTTTTACATTCTTTTTATTATTTTCTGTATTCTTTGTTTACATTCCAAATGATTTCTCCTTTCCTGGTTCCCCCCTCCCCATAAGTCCCATAAGTCCTCTTCCCTCTGCCCGTTCACCAATCACCCCCCTCCCATTTCAACAATCCGGTTCTAAGACCCACGCTTGTTGCCTGACACAAATACACTTCCGCCACTGTTCAAATTTTTAAAAAGAACAAACCCAGAAGAAGCCATAGGACCTGAGCATCTTCAGAACCCCGAACCCTTCATGTAGCTCACAGCAAATGGGAAATGGTGGGCCGGGCCTTCTCCATCCTCTACTGCTGAGCCATCTCCCCAGYCCCAAGAATCTGGGTGTGTATCATCAAGATCTCTCCTGAGTTTYCCAGCCACAAAGGTGCAAATCTGGAGCTTTGGCCTCCATCTAACCTTGAGCAGGGACTCTCTAAAACTTCTCATACAAATCAGGAAATCTAGTCAGAGAGAGGTCTAGGTCAGACGTGGGTTTGGAAGAACTTAGAGGCCAGTCAGTTAAGATCTCAGTTTCAATATGTGAGGCAAARTAGGCAATTGTGTCCTTCTCTTTCCAAAACAGTTCTTCATCTTTGATAACAGTACAAGTAGCTTGGCCAAAGCCATGCAACCTGAAGAAAACCGTGCCAATGAAGTGGTATTCTGCCATTTCCAGGCAGAGCAAAGTCATATTCTAAAGCAGAGGTAAGGACCTGGGTGTGAGCCCACTGGGCCTCATTGTGCTGATAGCCGCCTGGTTTCACAGGGATCGGCCACCCGCCCACTGGGATTCAGGAGAGCTGACTCTAGTGTTTTTCCACTAGTCATGAGGGGTGACTCTCTAGGCTCTCCCCAAAGTACCCCAGGTCCCTGGCTCGGGAAGCATTCCTTCCACGGCTTCCACCCAAGCCCCACGGTCCCAAAGCGYCCAGCAGCAGCCACACGGGGTCCAGCCCAGCTGTGACGAGGCCGCCTTGGGACAGCGTGGTCATCTCTGCCTGTCTGACAGTCAGGCCCCACCCACCATTCAAATCCAGAATGAACTCCTGTCTCTCCATGAGGGTAAAGCCCAGCCATCTGGACCTCCCTCCGTGGAGTACTCAGTGAACTTCTGTGAGGGCTAATCTTAACGAGAGTAGACAGCCCGGAAGACTCTGGGTGCGGGGCAGGGCAGAGGAGAGAACTGGGACAGGCTGTGAAACACTGGCCAGGGACTAATTCTCTCTCTCTCTCTCTCTCTCTCTCTCTCTCTCTCTCTCTCTCTCTCTCTCTCTCTCTCTCTCNATAGTACTCTGTATACTGCCCTCAATCACCCTAAGGATATGGTAAGCTTTTACTGCTGAAGACAATACACACACATCTTGCAGTACATACAAGAATCAATAAAAAGGTGACTGGGAATCTCTCTCTCTCTCTCTCTCTCTCTCTCTCTCTCTCTCTCTCTCTCTCTCTCTCTCTCTCTCTCTCACACACACACACACACACACACAAACCACCACACACACAGTCCCTGTATTAGCTTTCGGATAACCCTCCTGGGTGAATGAGGTATAGAACAGACAGACTAAAGAAAAGGGCTCTTGAAACTGAACAGTGAACAGCCTGGTGCGGCTGTACTGCTTCTTGAATTGTGCTGATGTGTGGACTTACCTATAACAAGAGGCAGAGGCCTTCACTGGCCATACACAACCCTCCTCACTCAACACATAAACACATATTTCCTATTGCCTGTTTCAGACCAGGAAACCCTCACCACACCAGGCATGTCCAGCAGTAAACACAGACATGGTGGACTTTGGTGTCTATAGCTTGCCCTGGGTTGTCCCTGTGCTTGTCATTATATTCCAGGTTAGTGCTGAGAATATCTCATGCCCTTAGTCCTTTGAGTCAAAGGATATTGTTCACCCAGGCTACAGATGGTAAGACTGAGGATTAGAGGACTCACCCCAACTCAAAGGCAACTTACAGTCGCATCGGGATCTGAATGGGACTTAGCGTTTGTTTCATTCTATCAGAGTCCACATGCGATGCCAGGGMAGAGGCATGGCAATGCCTGGCACGAGTCCYCACAGCCCTGGAGCTCTTCTTCCTGGTTGCCCAGACCTTCGCCAGTCACAGCCCTGCAGAAGCCRCCTGCAGAACAGCTATGTTTACTCAGGTGCCAGGTGCGATGGGCAGGGGCCCGGCTGAGACTGGGCAGCTTCTCCCAGACAGGCTCAGAAAAGAAAGGGCAACAGTCAGAAAAGTTCAAAGCGACTCCTAAGGACAAAGGTGGAGAAGCTACGGCTCAAACACACCTGCACTTGGCCAGGCCTGTCCATCCTCGAAAGCAGCTTCTGCCAGCCGCTGCTGTGGCCAGCAGGGAGCCTTGGCCAGCAGGGAGCCTTGGCTGCAGAGATCAGCCACCCATCAGGAGTTTCTGATATTCCCTGTGACCTGTGTTGGCCTGGAGTCCTGTGATAGTCCAGCTTTTCCTCCCAGGGCTTTCTCTGAAGGCAAACTGTCTCAGAGTGGATGGGCTCAGAGACCCTCAGAAAGCTGGGCAGACTCACTTCCAACATAGGCAGTTTAGGCTGGTCTGCTAGGCCGGTGCTGAACGATCCTTGTCCAGTTTAGAATGSACTGGGACCTGGCATTGTTGATACCACTGCCCTCCAAGCCTCGGAGAGCATATTCACCAGGTACTAAACACTTTGCTCAGATCACCGTATCATCTCACGGCTCCTCACGGCTGAGGTTCCACATTACCAGCCAGCAGAGTGGCCCTCTCGCTGTGCCACAGTCTYGACAGGGACAGGGACCATCTGAAAGCAGCAGCCCATTCCCCAGAGGGAATGAGCTAGACAGGCCACAGAGGAGTTCCTTGTGATGTCATCTGCTGATGCCACCTGCTGCTGTCATCTGCATGCCATCAAGAGTGCCTGGCAACCCACAAGTCCACTCTAGTCACACTGACTGTACCTACCTAGATCAGAAGCTCCCCTCCCCTCCCCTTCCCTCCCCTTCCCTCTACTCCCCTCCCCTCCGCTCTGGCTGCTGGATGTGAACTGTCAGCCCAGTCATGCACTCCAGTCTGCCTGATACCAGGGAATCAGCTAGATGCTTGGAAGCCAACAGAAAAGTCGGTTTGAAGCAGAGCTTTGAAGTCAGCCATCAGCCAGTACTGAGTTTGAATCCTGACTCTGTCAT
>BDUI01002251.1:50837-68190 GCA_002335545.1 Apodemus speciosus | reverse complement strand
CCCAGCAGTAGCTAAGCCTGCAGATTAAAGTGGAGACGGTCATTTGTCCAGCCGTTCTCATTTGCTGCTGATGCGGTCTAAGTGTTTAGGTCCTCKGCAGTTTAGGCAGTACACCGGCCTGCAGGTGGCCTTCCTCAAGTCACTTCGCCTCCTGTTGGCTTCGTCCTGGGAGGTGTTTCTCAGCCCCGTGAGACCCTTCTCCTTTTGTGTATCTCAGGAGTATTCCAACCCAGCAGATCCCTGCCCTTATACACAGGCCTTTCCTTGTTAGCCTCAGAGTTTCTACCATTCCCTCGCTTTGCCAGAAACTTTCTGGTGCTGACACACAATGCAGGACTCTTGAGATGCCTCTCCATCCCAGACGAGCCCAGACAGGTGGCCAGCTGAGCCTGAGTGACTGGATCTTTCCAGTTGCCAGCGTTTCTCACTCTTCTCCTTAGTCTTCTGCTGCTATGGTCCAGACAGACCTGGACTCCCAAGAACAGAATCTTTGCTGTTTGAGAGAAGCCAGGCCAGAGGGGACTGGGATGGGTTGGGGGGTAGAGAAAATGCCCATTTGAATAAAACACATCTTCACCTTTAATGACTCATGGACAGCTCTTGCTCCATTGTTGGACCCGATCCTGCATAGAGACAGAGGCTTCAGAGAACATCTCTCCTCATCAACAGAGAGAGGAAGTCTTCACGGTGGAGGACACGGGGCTCAAGCTCGCCCGGCTGGCTCAGGCCGTTTGGTAGTTCAGAAGGGTCCGGTATGTACGTATGTATGCCGCCACCAGGAGCTGATACTACTGAGAATCTCAGCTGACCAGTTCTCTATTTCTCTCTCACAGCCACGAGCAGTGTCCGGGGGTAGGGTGGACAGGTGGGGACAATAGCTAAGAGGGAGCCGAAGACTTGGATGGAGCCCATCTTTGAGGCATAGGAGACAGGGGAATGACCCAAGGGGTTGTGAAGCCCCCAGCTTCTTGCTGCCAAAAGACAGTGGGAGATCACCACCTTGTCTTGCTCATTTCACAAAGGACAAGGGTCAGAAGCATCGGTGCTGCCAGGTTAGGTTCAAAGTGGAGCCTGGAAAACTCACCAGCCATGTGGCACAGACCCTTCAGCCCCAGGTAGCCTTGACTCCAAAGAGAAGTCAGCCAGGTCTATCTTACTGCCTCCTATGCTGCCCACTTCACAGGCAGAGAGACGGCTGGGATGGCTCCCCCGAGGACCTCAGGTAGGCCACAGGGCCAGACTCATTTCCATTGTTTCCATTCATGGTTGAGTGTCTGCTTCTCATACCAAGAGTCAACAGAGGACTGGAACTACAGTCCCTGGATAGTAATCCTTTGGTCCCTCCTGGCGTCAGCTCCTGAGCGGTCCTTTCAGATGTACGTGGATGTGGCCCAGCCGCAGCAGAGCAGCAGATCCGTCCACAATAGATTTCTCCACTGTGTTTGGGCCTCTTTACACGCTCATACTATCCCAGGCATAGCCAAGAGGACTGGGTTCCAAAGTCATGTTCCCTACAGGAATGTCTGAGATATGCAGAGCCAGACCCCAATAAGGCCATCCTTTCAATAGGTACAGAGACTGTGAAAAGCCACAGAGAAACACAGAAGTGATACAGTGTCACTAAAAATGGACAGCCAAGAAGGACCCCACACCCAATGGACCCCAGTTTAGAGAGGAGGCATATCTGAAGCAGGCTACAGTGCGGATGAGCCCTAAGCACACTGTGCTAAGAGAAAACCTACACAATTCCCTCTCCCGTTGCCAAATTCATAAGTAGAAAGTAAAATGGTGAGGACAGGGCTGAAGCAGGGAGATGAAGAGTTGGATGGAGATAGAGTTTAACTTTCCCARGCTTTGAGGTGTTCTAGAAGTGGGTGCCGGAGGTAGATAAGGAACTGGAGATAGATGACAGTACACAATATTTAACACCACTGTGCTGTACACTTGAAATATTTAATTGGTAAATTTTATAACATGTGGGTCTTATTGCAATTAAAAATGGGAAGGAGTCTTGAAGTATCTGTCAGGAAATCCACACACAATAAGCCCCCTCTCGGAACAAAGGCAGATATCCAACCAGGGACGTGCCGTAAAAACCGAAAGGAGACTCATCAACAAAAAGCAAAGCAGACGCCATTCCATACAAGACCAACTGGGGTAATGAACCCCAGAATATGAGACCTAAGGGGGAAACACCATGTATGATGGCACCCCAGTGTCATCATGGAACTGAGGCTTGTGTCCATGTGCTGTTGACCAAGAGAGGAGAGAAACATTGAAGACAAAACAGGAGATGATGAAGAGGAGGCAAAGCTCTCAAGCATCGCTGCCATTGTGGGGACCATGGTGGCAAGTGTGCAGAACTCAAGAACACAGCTGCCATGTGATCAGATAACACACAAACACAGCTATCATGTGATCAGCATGTCACTGGTGAGTGTGTGCCCAAGGGAAGGAAAACCTGCTGTTAAGGAGTCAGCTAAGGGGCTGAGTATACACCACAGCGGCAGAGCACTGGCCTAGCACATAAAAACGGGACCTGAGTTTAACCAAAAATATGGAATCAACCAAGACTGCTACTGGACAAAGGGATAAATAAGACGCAGTGCACGCAAACCCGGCCACTGACAATGCAAGAAAGGTGTTGGGGTTTTGTTGTTCATCATTATCATCATCATCATCATCATCATCATCATCATCATCATCATCATCATCATCATCATCATCATCATGTTCTATTTCTAAACCTACAGGGGGGACATTCTCCATGCAGCCAAGCTGTGAATAAGAAAGGGTTCCTCCAAGATTTCTCTATCTGGAAAATTCATACGGATGTTTCCAAAATCCGAGCTGGTGGAGGAACCTTTACTGGAAACCCACATTCCCCTAACGGAGGAATAGAAAACGTGGGTAGAGGGTCTTCTGGCTATGAGGCCTGAGAGGTGACGGGGCTCGCCCTCTCTCCRAGCTAGTTTCTGGGAAGATCCTGGAAGCCTGACCTAGCCTCGCCGACTGACCGCCCAGCCCGTCAGCGCATACTTGGCAGGTATGTGTTCTTCCGGAGCTTCTTCCAAACCAGAGTTGCTGTCTTCACAACCTGCCAAGCCCTTGCTGCCTCACTGCTCTTGTGGCTACAAAGCTGAAATGTTCCAAGCTGGGAATTTCTCAAAACTGCTCAGTCATCCAGCATGCCAGTTGGCCAAAGGCGAGGTTGGGTGTGGAGGCACTTCCCAGCTTCTCAGACTGGGGGGTAGGGGGGCAGTGGACGCCAATTCCGGTCCTGACCACAGGACCTCTAACRAGGCTTAAGTCTTCAGTTACTAGATTTTGACTTGTTCACAGACCTTTGGGCCCTGCCCTTTTTGTGCTCCATCCCTTGGCCAGAGTTGACCCCACACAGAGCTTTCTCCATTCTCACTCAGTCGATAGTAATATGTGTTATTGAGAGGCCTGGTTAGGCCCATGGGGAYCTGACATCGATGCTGGGAATGTAAGCAATGTGGGGATTCACTGGGCCACCCTTCAAGGGCTTTCTCAAAAGGGTGTCCGCTCTTGGGAGCAGCCACAGCCACTCAGTGACCAGGCTATCTCTGCCTCCTTCCGTTCAGCCACTGAACTTTATACTCTGCTCTGGACCTGAAAYRGCCTGATTGCCTGGGAAGGAGTTTGGGGTGAGAATTGGGGGGACAGAGGTGCCTTTGGGGGTACATAGGGGCTATGGAGTGAGTGTTCATCACTGGCCAGGGTCAGGGTTTTGGGGATGCCGCCTTTGTATGAGGAAGGATTCYGGAGTTGCAGGATGTGATCTTATCAGGGGAAAGGAAATTTAACCCGGCAACTGGCTATGTGGTCCCCCCTGGCGGGGCAAAGGTGGGGGTTCAGGACTATCTAACATGCAGGTCCAGAGCAGGAGTGGGCCCACGCCTACCTCTCCCAAGATGAGATTTCTGGRGTTGGACATGACTCTACGGTGCTCCTGCTGTGCACAGGCTCCTCCTGGTRCCACAGCTCCCTCGGCCCACAAGTCCTAAAACAGGTAACTCGTTATCACAACTAATCACGTTAGCAACCTAGACATGTCGCACCTCACTACGAGATCATGGGTAGAGTTACATGTTTCATATGAAAGACCGTGCCAGGGCGAACTTTGTTTAGATGCCTTCCATAGCTCCGTGCCTCAGACTGAGTAACTTCTGTTTCTCTTAGAACCACAAAATATTTTTTAATTGTGGTAAAATTTTAATTGGGACCCACATTTTATCTCTCCATGGTTGAAGTGAAAAATGTAGGTTACTGGAGTCTTTTTGCTCATACACAGATATGCACACAAACATAGWGATCATAGGTGGACATACTATAGAAACGTACATGCCAAGCCCTCTGGACCAAGTTGGAAAGAGCCAAGAGATTCTCTTGACGAGTAAGGCCAGAAATGATGGAGTGAGAGAATCAGAATCTTTGGCTAAGAGCGGATTATCGTGTGCTTGAAGCAACTCCCTGGGGCCAGGAAGAACCTGCTGCCAGTGAGGGACACTCATCAGTGAGGGACACTCATCAGTGAGGGACACTCACTCATCAGTGAAGGGTCACCCAGAGCTAACAGGAGCTCCTCTTGCCACCATCCAGAGTCAAGAAGCCTTTTGTAGGCTGCGGGGCAATGTATTCAAGGTGGGAATCGGCTTTCAACTAGAGGCTGTTCTGGCCTCAAGTACCGAGTCTTAAAAAGAAGTCACTAAAAGGATTAAACTGGTTCTAAGTAGGGTAAGTGGGTTCCAGGATAAAGCTGGAGGAGAGAGGAGTACAGCACCGCACCCCACACAGTGCCTGGCATGCTATAACTGTCTGCACACCATCAAGGCCAAAAGCCAGTCAGACCTGCACACCGAGACATGACACAGGAGGCAGAACTAGCAGACAAAGACACATAAAGGCTCATCAGACCTTTTTGCCTGTGTTCCGGGAGATGCAGGGAGGTTTAGGCTGTTAAGAGGAAAAACACAAGATGCCCACATGACCTACACTGAACTTCGAGATATGAAACTGCAAAGTCTTTAATGAAGACGCATGCCAGAGAAGGTGAACAGAACAGTTCAGGGCAGTGGTAACAACTGTCTACACGTGTGAGGCCTGGGTTCACTGTCCCGTCCTGATAAGAAAGTGTCAAAGAAAAGATTAGTGAACTTGAAGACACTCCAATGGAAAGTATCAAAACAGAAATGGTAGCAAGGGCGGAGGGAAAGGGCAGGAAGCAGGAAGCTGGGAGGGGCTTTAGTGGCCGAAGAGATGCAGCTATAGTCCCAGAAAGACAGCAAAGCAAAACAAATCAACACCTCCCCCGGCCCCCGCAAAAAAACAACTTAAAGTGAATAATTAAAAGTATCTGAATTGTATAATGAATTCATTTATAAATTCATATTAATCCTGATTAAATTCTCAAAAACAAATTTCCCAGAGGAGGAATGGTCAAGTAAAATATGAATAGAAATGCAAAAGCCTACACTATAAATAAATAATTTTTCCAAAAAAGCTTTGAAAAAGCACAATATTAGAAGATTTACGCCACCTAATTTCAATACATAATTGGATGCCAATCAGGCAGTGTGGTATTTACACCACATACCATATACCAATATACCATAAAAGGGAAGCATAAAAAGCCAGACACAGACAAAGCTCTGCCCCAGGTCATGTGAGAGCAATCAGACAGCTATAGGTAACCAAGAGCGAGAACCAATCCGCTTACCTCACACCACGCAAGGAAATGAATCTGAAGCTGACAGGAGACCCAATGCGAGAACTGACACTGTGAAACTYGTGGAAGGTAAGCTCAGCAAAGTCTGAATGACTCTGGGCTTAGGCAGAATTTCTTAAACACAACACAAAGACCACAAACCATCTTTATGAAGAAATTAGACAACCATCAACAGTTAAAATATTGGCTCACTGAACGATCTCTTCGTGGAAATAAAGGAGGCGATCACCAATTTGGAAAAAAGAAAATGTGAAACATCTGACTTCCWCTAAGAAAATATAAAGAATCCTTGGAATTTGGTAACGAAAAGAGAATCCAGCTTCAAGTGAGAATGGGTCAGAGGCAACATTTCACTAAAGAAACACCAGACATATGGCAAGATATGGACCACGTTAGTCATCAGGGAGACAGAAGCTGAAACTGCGACTGGCTGTCACTCCACCAGATGACCAAAAGTAAAGTGTCCACACTGAATTTTTTTTTTTTTTCTGAGACAGGGTTTCTCTGTGTAGCTCTGGCTGTCCTGGAACTCACTCTGAAGACCAGGCTGCCCTCAAACTCAGAAATCCATCTGCCTCTGCCTYCCAAGTGCTGGGATTAAAGGCGTGTGCCACCACTGTTYGGCTGTCTACACAATGACCATGAGTCTTAACGACCATATGAGGGCTGGCACTCCCATGCGTTTCAGGTTTGGGGGACAATGGTAAGGTGCAGGCGCTTCGAACCACGGCGGGCGCTTTCTCAGGAAGCTCCATTTCCACCTTAGACCAGCGACCAGTTTCATCCAAACAGAAATGAAAACCCATCTCCACAGAGACTTTTCCAAGGATGTTCATTACAGTTTTATCTGTAATCACCCTAAACTGGAAATGCGCCAAGCACCCATCAACAGTCAAGTGAGCGTGTGCTGTGGAAGAGTCACGTAATGGAAGATGACTCAAAAGGAACAAGGCTGGGTACGTGCGGCGGCATGGTGAATGTCGGTATAATTACGCTGAAAGGAGCCAGATCAAAAAGATGTATCCTCAATTCTTCCAGTTATTAAAAATTCTAGAAAATTTAAATTCATYTCTAGAGACGGAATCCAGGCAATCATCGGCCTGGGATAGCGGAGTTGAGAGGAACTGTTTACAAGAACCTGAGAGAACTTTGAGAAATAATATTATCTTTTCCGAAAGATTTATTAGTGTATTTGTATGTATGGGTGTAACTTTAATTTTTTCAAARCCCATTTTTAATGATGGTTCTCAAACACTTTACCCTCCCTTGTAGCCCCMCACACACTAGAGGTGGTRGGAAAGAAAGGGTACCAAGAAAGTGGACCTGTGAGAAAGGTTCTTCGGAGCAACTCCCATCTCTGTTGTCTGGAAATGGGCAGTTCACTTTACAGGTCAGCAGGCAGTGGCAGCTCGATCCACTCACAAACACCTCATGGATACACCAAACAGTCCAGTTCGGTAGAGTCAGGTGTACAACAGCGGTGACACGACCTAGCAGAGACAGCCAGCCAGGCCTTTGCCTCAGCACGAGTCAGCAGGAGGGACCAGCAGGAACATCTGGAGAAGTTCTCAGATGTGCCTCTCTCAGGRAAGTGAAGATAGCAAAGACACRAGACCCACAGCGTTACACAGCTCGCTGTACCAGCAAGCCAAGCTCTGTCTCCATCGCTCCCTGGGGTCCTATTTGTACCCTCCAAAACCACGCGTCCTCCCCAGGTCTTGCCTCSGCATGTGAGTCTGTCTCTGCTGACGTCACTCTGCCAATCAACCCGAGTCCTCAGAAGCAGCGGGAAGCTGGGGCACGCCACCAGAAGGATTTTGGTGCRTTTCTATAGAGTCCCAACAAATGGAGCTCAACTAYRCAATGTAAGGCGGACCAATACTCGTGTATTCTTAGCAAAGAATCCTTCATCACGTGTCCTTTCACGTGCTTGCTTTAGCAGAACATCCTTTCAGCTGTGTTTGCTTCAGGAAAACACTCCTTCGTATGTCTGCCACAGAAAAACACCACCCTACATAACTGACTCCCCAAAGAAGCCTCAAGTGTCCACTTCATAGGTGCCTGCATACAAGTGTGTGTATTACTTTCATGGGGATGTGCACCAAGACCAGCAGAGACACGGGGTCCCCTGGGGCTGGTCTTACAGGCAGTTGTGAGTTGCCTGAGATGGATGTTGAGTGCATCTAGACCCTCTGATGAGCAGTGAGTGCTCTTAACCAATGGGCCATCTCTTTAGCAACTATATTTGTTATCTTGGTTGTGGCTTTCACTGAGCTACACACACATACACCAAATACGTTAAATATGGGGATTTAGTGCACATCTCTCCCAGTAAAGTTGTTTAAGTAATGGTAACTTTCACAAAACCCTAAGAAATAAAGAATGAGATCGGGCGTCCGCTCCCAGCACACCTGCTGGGATCCGACTGGCCAACCTTACTTTCCCACGTCATAGCGCTCCAACCCGACCGTGGCTGGTCTCAGCGGTTAGCAGCTGGATCTGTGACCCTAACACTTCAGAACTTGACACCAGAGGCAGGACCACAGGCTGCTGCAGCGGTGGCCACGGTCCCACACTCTGATGGGGAGACTCTCTTCCTGTCATTTAGCCCTACTCAGTGACAGAAAATAATGTGAGAGATAAATAAAAGAAAGAAAGAAATGGCGAGGATAAGTGGCCAGTCTTAGGCATTGCTGACAGCTGTACGGAGCGAAGCCGGGTTTATGAGAAGTTCAGTGCGGTCAGAATCTTGCTCCTTCCAGCRTCGGCCCCACTCCCCACCCCCCACACATCCACAGCCCTGAGAAACCCTCTTCCTTTACAGTCTCCAACTCTTCCCTGGCACATCTCCAGAGGGGCTATGATTGGGCTACGTACAAGTTTCCTAGCCTGCAACTCCCTTTCGCTCATAAATCAGCTCTTGCACACTCAGTTTCTCCTTCTCGTTCCATAGTATTAATAGCCCCAGGTCCTGGGAGCATTTGAGAACTGTTCCAATTTTGGTTTGAAAATCAATTTAGAAGCTAGTGGTTGGCTTTGTTCAGACTTCCGATTCCCCTGGGAAGGCTGCTTCCTACAAACTGACCAAGCCGGGGCAAGGGGCTTCTCTGAAAATTCCGGATACCTTGTTTGCAGTGGTTTTTCTTCCACTCTCTGTCCCTCAAAATTTAAAAGTTAATTTGGGAGAGAAGAAAAGCTGATACTTTTTTTTTAAGAGTTCATGCCAGGGTAGGTCAGATTCTGTTACAAAAACAAAAGGATAAATGAGAAATTCAGTGGCATTTGTTCAGACTGTAGTCTCAATGTTTGTTTTAGAAACTTCTTTCTCCTAAATTAGTCCGGCTTCCTCCACAGGCCGCTGGCCTCCTGCAGGGAAAGTGAAGCAGTGTCAGGTCTCAGCAGATGCTAACAAGGCGGGGCTGGCTCCCCAGCAGGTGGGAGCAGAGACTGCTGGCTAATGGGTCCAAGGGCCTGCCCCCAGCATCAGCCAGCTGGGATAAGCTTTAAAGATAAAGGAAACAAAGGGGCCCTTGGGTGGAGGACAGAATAGATCCTCACCTACACAAAACACTCACAAGTCAGGAAAGACAGCGAAGGGCCAGGGCGGTGACATAAGTGGATTTCTCTAAAGCCTCTAGAGCCTCCAGCGTAGAGAATACTGCTACCCTTGGTACCCTATTAACAACCARCGCCCCAGGTTCAACCAAAGCTAGCCTGGCATCCTCCGCTGGCATCCAGGCTTGTCTGGATCACATCCTCACATGGTAAGCTTGACATTCCATTTCCTGTCTTTAGCTCCTTCGGTCCTCACTACACCTGATGTTAGGATGGAGGCTTCCTCTTTCTCTCTACAGGTGGTTGGGGTCAGCCCATGTGGGCACTCATGGCCCGTGCCCCCTGACTGAGCCTCAAGCCGGTCCAYATTACCTCAGCTACAGGATCCCTCCCACCTCCAGCAAACAGGGACTCTAATCTACCCGGAGTGGATCAGGAGTGGATCAGCGTTTCCCTGCAGCTCCCCTCTGAGATACTCAGCATTTCAATAGATCTATAAAGACCTGCACCTGGGGAGGGAGGTTACTAATCTATTCACTAATGAGAAACAAAGTATCTTTTGAACCTGATATGTCTAATTGTGGAAGGGAACAAAGGCTGAGAATTACAAAGACAGGGAAAGKAGCATCTGTTTCTGGGGCATCGAGGATCTGGGYAGATGAGGGCACTCAGGATCCCTTCCTAGTTCCCTGAGTGGAAACGGGATCCACACTGAGGTAAGTGATGGCAAAGGGAAGCTTACRTTAAACAGAGTTCTCAGCGTCACCACACGCTGTACAGAGAGCTGCGCATGCTCAGTTGGACTTAACTCTCATCAGCATTGAGTGCCTTAAGCTTCATTCTAAAAAAGGGGGGCGGGAACTGTAAAATGATGGACGGTTTGCTTGGAGGGAGCCGGTCAGTGAGCTGCAGAGACAAAACTCTGTTCTGGAGGTCACAAAACCTATATCCTCTTATCCGCCGCTAGGTCCAGACTGGCTTTCAGGTTGACAACAGCCAAGCGAGGGCACGCCGGGGCACTGACTTGAGCAGCCTCAAGCTAA
The DNA here is from genome assembly GCA_002335545.1 of Apodemus speciosus. NCBI lineage: Eukaryota > Metazoa > Chordata > Mammalia > Rodentia > Muridae > Apodemus > Apodemus speciosus. Next base: position 57,840 of record BDUI01002251.1, on the reverse strand, counting down.
CAGCTATAAACAAGAACTAAAGAGAGCCTGAACCTTGAACGGCAGGTCATCTCCCTGTGCTGGTGAATCTGCGTGTTKCGAGATAACCAGCTACAGGGAGGGACCTGAAGTGGATGGGCTGGGCTGGCTCTGATAATAGTCCCCTTAAACAAGTGAGAAAGGCAATACTCAAAGTTAAGTGAACCCAAAGTTAGGGAACGACAACCAAGGGAAGCTGAGACTTGAATCTGAACTGAAGAACCGCCCAGAGTCCAACAAGGCTTATCAACTCATGGGCAAAACCTTTTCAGCAGTTAAYGACCTACCTTGTAGCTTGGTGACCACAAGTCGCCAGGTCACCCAGCGCTCTGGTCAGTGAAGGAGGGTTTACAAAGTGCCCACAGTCCTTTTTAGGTAAGAGGCTCTCCGTTTCTAGGCTTAGGTTTACCACCACGGAGTCCAGAGATCGGTTATCACCGAAAGTGTTAGCAGCTCGTCCCCCACGCCAGGCACAGTGGGGAGGCAAAGGCGGGCATGTCCTTCCTCCCAGCACCTAGAGCTCCACTGGCCAGGGTCACAGACTCTCATAGACCCTTGGAGAAGAGCAGGAACCTTCTCCATGATACTGTTAATGAGAGCTCYGAGACTCCTTGCTGGCTAGAGTGCTATTACGTGCTAGAGCAGGCTTGGCCATTCTACAGGGGAGCCAATGTTTCTGAGATCCAGGGTCCCCAGCCCCAGTGGCTGGTGATTGCTGTGGTAATAAACATCCCTAGCTCCTTCACACTGAGACAACAGTTCCGAGTTGTGACCTGTATTGTCTGTCCCCAGTGGAATTCACAACCATTACCCACAAGGGAAGCTGCCTGACTGTACCCGTACTCAATCCCTTTCCTATCTCTATTGCTGACCRTTAGAGATAAACCCCACAAGACTACATGGTTTCCATTCCATATCTCAGAGCCACTTCAGCCCCTGTGTAGAAAGATGTTCCCTCCACTCCCTACACCCCCAAACATCTCTTTTATGCCTCCAGTCCAAGGATGCAGGGCAAAAGTCAAAAACATGGGCTATGCAAAGGAGAGGCCTTGGTCTGGACGACACATAGGCACCTTATAGGTCGTTATCCCTGAACCATGAACAGGCCTCTCACAGCCTCCATACTGACAATGAGAAACAAGGCACAGTGTGGCACGTGGCTGGGCATGACAAGGACTTAGCAGCACACCAAGCTCACACAGAGGGCTCACTCAAGGGTGGCTGCTGTTATTATTGACTCTTTTTTTTCTGTTAGAATAACCAAGCATTTGTTTTCTCTCCCTCCCAGACCTATGACATCTTTGAAGTCACATGCCATAGGTACTTCCTCCCTGCCTTCCGGGAAGAGCCTTCCCCAGGGCTGCTCCTCCATGTGGATCTGTTGCGGGGACTCACCTTGTTTGATTTTTGAGCTACTTATTCATTCCTGCATGAAAGCAAGGGGCTACACTAACTGCCCTGCGTGTCCAGCTCAGGGGCAGAGCCCCCAATAAACACCCTGCCTCATTTTCCTCTGCAATTGCTTGCTGCTCAAGGCAGGCTTCCACTGGCCAGAGCAACTGTGCTTTCTGTCCTGGGTTCCGAGCGAGTTCACCCTTCCACACATTCACGTCTGTCTTTTMCTATACGGGGATTCCCACTCCCTCTGGGATGGCACCATGGTCCTTTACAGCAGACCCACAGTGCTTAGTGAAYGAATGTCAATTGACTGAAATAACCTGAGCAGGGTATGTCAGCAACTGGCCRCTGACATCTGGACTCATGTCACTCACAGATGAAGACAGCCAGCCTAGACTGGGCTGGTTTTGAAGAGAGGTTATTTCAGGATTTAGAAGATACCAGAGTACCACTTGTTTGCTTAACTAGATAGATTTAATGGCTGTCAGGTTACATTTTACTTGGCTGCGTATATAAATAGCTCATATCCCATTTTCAAACCACAAATCAGTGTAGAGGCTCTTGAGTTCAGCTCCTTTGGCTGTTAAGGTGAAATCCTGGCTCCTCGGAAGCACTGATGTTTATTAGCTGGGATTTTAAACGCATGATCCGGCATGAACTCATCCAGCACTCGTGACTGCTGTGCAGGGTTAAGATACCTTGGAGTGTGTCTGGAGCCATGTTGGCCTTAGATAGCTCCACCTTTGACTCTTGCACTGGACACTACAGTCTACAGAGAGGGACTGTCTTCATAGTCCAGAGCTTTAATGGAAGACTTGGTGATGAGAAACAGATCCATTGCAACATCCGTGGCCAGAATCCCTTAAGTGATTTTAGCGCTATCCCTAAGCACAACCCAAATGTGTGTGTTTAGGATCGCCTGTAGGTGAGCTCTACCACGGCTGCATGGTAACTTGAGCTTGGGTTCTACGACCCATGTAGTCTACTACAAGTTGGTACATCTGGGCACAATTTTGAGGAATGTTCCATTCTGCACAGCGGGGCTGAAAATCACCTTAGTCTAAAAGGATTCTCTTCCTGCAAGTTCGACCCTCTAACTGCCAGCAAACTCTGAAGATTAGAAGCACCAGGTAGGAGGAGGCAGAGGTGGTGGCCAATGAGGTACATCAAGAAGAGAGACCATGGAGATGGAGATCAAAGAGAGAACATAGAATAACTTGGTTTGAGACACGACATGATCGGGAGCCAGCCCTTCTCTAAAGACACAAGGAACAGCAGCAGGGCACCCCACTGTGTCCACTGTATTCTTAACTTAGAACTCTAAGGGACTCTCAGAACGTCCCTCGGGCCAGGCCCTGCCACCTACATTCTTGTCATCCGGGCTCCTACAGAATAGCCCACCGAGCTAGAGGACTCGAGCTCTCTAGTCCAAAGTTCGAATGCCACCACAATCCTCCACAAAACATGGTAAGGTCTGTCACAGCAACACTCTACTCTCTAGTACCAATCTCTGCCTTAGTTAGGTTTCCATGCTGTGATAAAACTCCAAAAGCAATCTGGGAAGGAAAGGGTTTATTTGGCTTGTAAGTCCCAAGGCGCAGTCCACTGAGGGAAGACTGGGCAAGAGCTCAAGGCGGGAACCGAGAGGCAGGAGCTGAGGGAGAGGACACAGGAACACCGCCTACTCTCTTGCCCATTGTACTGGCTGGTTTTGTGTGTCAACGACACAGGCTGGAGTTATCACAGAGAAAGGAGTTTCAGTTTGGGGAAATCCCTCCATGAGATCCAGCTGTGGGGCATTTTCTCAATTAGTGATCAAGGGGGGAGGGCCCATTGTGGGTGGTGCCATCTGGGCTGGTAGTCTTGGGTTCTATAAGACAGCAGGCTGAGCAAGCCAGGGGAAGCAAGCCAGTAAGTAACATCCCTCCATGGCCTGTGCATCAGCTCCTGCTTCCTGACCTGCTTGAGTTCCAGTCCTGACTTCCTTTAGTGATGAACAGCAATGTGGAAATATAAGCTGAATAAGCCCTTTCCTCCCCAACTTGCTTCTTGGTCATGATGTTTGTGCAGGAATACAAATCCTGACTGAGACACCCACCATGGCTTGCTCAGCCTGCTCTCTTATAGTACCCAAGACCACTGTGGGTGGGACCACCCACAGCAAGCTGGGCCTTCCACTTCACTCAATAATCAAGAAAATGAAATGCAGACTTACCCACAGGAGGCATTTTCTCAACTGAGAGTCCCTCTCTCCAAACGACTGTAGTCTGTGACGAGCTGACATAAAGCTGGCCAGCACACCCCTGAGGAAAGGAGCTGGATTTGATTTACCTTTACGCCTCTGGTGCCTAACATCACRCCTGGGCCTGGGTTCAAGATGATAACATGTTTGCAGAATGAGTAAACRCGCTGTCTCTCCGTYKTGAATGTTCCTGAGAGCATTACTGTTTTGGAAACAAATGAAGGTGCCTTACCAACAGAACAGCTTGGCAATGGCAGGGACTCCCCGGCCTGTCTGTCGCGCATTCAGACATGTTTCTTTGGCAGTCTCAGTACACACAGGATGCCAAGCAGCTGTTAGGACAACGTAGAGGAGATAATCTGAGAGGTATGGACAAGTGGGTGGAGGCCACCAAATCCYAGTGGTGGGAAAGCTCAGGACAAGCTCCAGATYATGCCAGAGGGCACTGTCTAGAACTCAAGGTACAAGCGACCGGACAAAAGTTCAAGTGTGGAGGACACAAGAGGTCATCAGGTGCCATTTCTAAGTTNAAAAAAATGCTGCAGAGAACCTGAGACAAGGCGCAGGGGACGTCAACCTTAGAAACAACCATGCCCCAGCTGGGAAACCAACAATCAACCTGTTCCCCACAGACCTTGAAAGCTTAGTCAAGAAGACGAAGGGTAGCCAGCATGAACAGGGACCAGCATGTCCTCCCTCGTGGGCTAACCAGGTCAGTTCTGGGAATTTCCACCATCCAGCATGGAAGGAGGCCAGTATGGATACTTGTAACACAAGATTGGCCTTCAAGTCAAGCTTATTTTGGTTTAGAGAAAATTAGTGTCCAAAGAAATGGCAAAGCCCAAAACAATGGCTGCAGGTTTATAGTGGTTCTAAACATGTCCCCCTGCCTAAGGTCACACACTTTATTTCCACTGCACAGGACYGGACCTCTGGATATGGAAGACATGAGTCAACGTGGCAATGGGCTCAAAAAATGAGAGAAAGAGGCCAAGTGTGCATGCCTGCTGGGAATGAGGATAAACCTAGAGAAAACAGTTAGTCCGGATCTCTACCCCCACCCTGAAAAAAAAAAAAGGAACTCCCTGTAGAGAAAGAATATTAATAAAATAAAACTCCAAAATTTGATCCTGGAGCAATAACAGAATCCCCGTGCCAAACTTCACAGGCGCACAGAGGATGTGCAGAGTGGAGCGATCTGTGGACAGCAGCTCTCTCGGAGGAACTCTTGGGAGCTCAGTGTTCAGGCCAAAACGTCCTGGAAACCGGGTCCTCTGGAAAATGCAGACAAACTTTATGAATTGCACATGTGGCCACAGAGCCAGCTCTGCAGCGCCGAGAGAAGGGCTCTGCGTAGAAATCTGTCCCCCATGCCGAAGACCACCGGGGCGGATGCGAAGCACACTGAGGGTCCCGAAAACCCACCCGGCCCCTGAAGGGCTTTCTTGGCTGGGAAAATAGACTCCAGCTGAGACCTGCTGGGATTAGATATGATAGACAAAAAGGCCACTTGCCTTTGCTGGAGGGGACCTGCCTGGAGTAGGGTCCCCCCAGGCGAGCCATGGGCCCTTTCCTAGCTACTTATTTGTTCCTCCTTTCYGCCATCTTGGATCTGCGTCCGCGTGGYRCTTAGCTCACCGACTCTTGTGAAGATGAAAGGATTTACATAAATGCTTGGGCAGCATCTGCCCTGTCAGAAGGGATGGTCACACATCTTCAACTGCGGCAAACACTCTTTAGGACAGCTGAAACCTGGGACCTCAGGTTACTCGACTCTTGGACCCCCCCCCCCCAAATCCAATTTTACTTTCCTATCTCAGATTCCCTTCCCATTTTGTCTCCCAACAACCTCTTCGAAATCTGGAGCGCTTCCCACTCGCTGTCACAGGATCTAAGAACAGGAAAGGCCCTCCAGGGTCCCTCAGCTTCCGCCTCTGCCCCAAGGCAGAGCTCTGTTCACACCGACTCCGACAGATGGATGTCRTTTCAATACAGGAAATATTTATTGTGCATCCAGGCTGGGCCAAGCCCTGYGCTCGGGACTGCTAGGAGCAYACATAGAAGTGGGGATGACTGAGCTCCTGCTGTYCACTTAGGGATAAAGCTAGGAATACACAGAAGAATGGGGATGGCTRATCTCCTGCTGTCCCCTGGGGGATGGAGCTGAACGCTCCAGTAGGGGGCAGTTTTGCAAACCACAGACAGAAGTGTTTTGTGAAATCTCTCTCTCTCTCTCTCTCTCTCTCTCTCTCTCTCTCTCTCTCTCTCTCTCTCTCTCTCTCTCTCTCTCTCTCTCTCTCTCTTTCTGGTTCTTAGGACTTTGAACTGATTTGATGAGCCCCGCCCCCACATTTCTTCCTACAGGTAGCTTGCTTTGATGTTAGCCACGGTTGGGGTTGGGTACAAGTCTGGTTACTGGCCCCTGYAGCACAGCCAAGTGGCATGTAAAATCAACCAGCACACACTGGGTTCATTGGTCATTGACCTACCCCCAGACTCTCCTAGTGACTCCAAAGTAACTTCCGGCTCATCACAAAATGCAGAAAGAATGTCTTCCATTGGCATCTCTCCCACCTTCTACAAGGTGGCTCAGGCCCAGTTCCCRTGACAAAGCTTCCAGCTCCCATTCCATTGCAGTCATGAGTTCTGAGCACAGCCTGTGTCCCAGAGCACTTGGCCTCGTCGACTCAGTAGCGCAGGGAAGCCTTGGCTACAGTCCTGAGCCTACACCTACCCGGGAGATTGGAAATCCCTCAGTGGGATATGAATTGAGCTGTAAAGYAGCAACTTTACAAAGATGCTGACTTCCCATCATGCACTGCCAGAAGCCGAGCTCGCATCCACCCTCAAAGATGCCTCCCATCCCTGGGGGTGAGGGGGGGGGGTGTCAGGAGACATCTAGGCTCATTCTATCTTCTCCTGGTTCTCGGCATCGGCTGAGCCCTTAAGAGATTGCAGCTCTCTGATAGCTGTCGCCTCTAAATAATAGAGGCTTTCCATGGTAGACTGCAGGCCAGCCCCGCCTCTAACCATGTCATCTCCATCCCAAATGTATCACCAAAGCCTCCAAGCCCCGAGAGAACACAGTTCCCTCTGAGGATCCTGAGGACTCTTGCCCAGTCAAGTATGGCTGCGGAATTCCCAAACAACCCAAGTCCTCAGACTGGGGCCTTCTAAGGGGACATTCCCTTGTCTGGGCAGCACCTCTGCACCTACCGGTTCAGGCCTCTCTGCCTTCAGCTCCTATGCCACCAGAGAAGGAAGCTCTTGGGGAGAGGAGACTAGCCAGTCTTCTAGGCACCTCTGGCTCCTTCCCCATTCTCCTGGCCCAACATTTTGTAACAT
>BDUI01002251.1:30884-40911 GCA_002335545.1 Apodemus speciosus | reverse complement strand
GCTAGAGGTCATTCTCCAGCCTGTGATGAACACATATTCTCTGTAGAAAAGATGCAAAGCAGTGCTGTCCCCTCCGCTACGACTGTCCTGACTGCTCTTCCTGATGTCTGATTTCCTCTGTCACTGACATTCTGTGTCCCCCAAGCTCAGTCATGATGGGGGGGAGGGACTTCCATCTGGTGAAATGGCCCAAAATTTTCTGAAGAGTCTAAGGCCTTAGCTATCCTGCCTATGTTTCGATGACCTTTTCCCTTTAACCTTTAGTACTGAATGAGGGTTTTCCAGGCTTTCTTGCCCCAATGAGGCCACAACCTCATTGCCCTCGGGTGGTTAGGACCAACCATTCCAGCCAACAGAGTAGCCCCCTCCTCCTTTTTCATTCAATAGTAAGAGTCCCAAGATGGCCAAGGATTATCTTTCAGTTTCATGGAACTACCGCTTTGGTCCCTATGTCGACTTTTCCTAGAGAGAGATAAATAAATAAAACTCCAGATAAAGCATCAAGGATGGATCACAGAAATGACTCGGGTCTGGCTTGCTGAACCACTGGCTTTACTGAGATTTCATACAGGAATGTGAGTCCTCAAGCAGCATGAAAACCCACCCTGGCATGGGTGACGCTCCTGAAAGGCACGTATATGGATGGAGTCTCTTCTTCAGTTACCCATCACCTCCTATATATTCTAGCACTTTCCTAGGCTACAAACAACTGAGGCTTATGTGTAGCTACAGGAAAGAAGGGGGCGACTGGACTCTCATCTGAGCACCTAATGACCCTCCCACCTCCCCTTCCTATGAGAGAGCACTTAGAGTCCCAGTCTGTTGTGGGTGGGCCTGGTGCTGTACTTGTGAACCAATCCCTTAATGAATAAAGGAGCCAATCACTGGGCAAGTAGGCGGGACTTCTGGGTTGGATGGAAGAAAAGAGGAAGCAAGAGAGAGTTAAGTCTCTTTTGGAATGGGGACAGCGGAGGAGTAAGATGTAGCTGCTAGAGTTTCCCGGTATCATGGCGGATCTGCAGGGATTCGTCCCCAGAAGAATCGGATTTTAATAAGGTTTACAAGATTTAAGTTTTAGTTGTTGCACCCAGAGATTGAGTTACCATTGTTTCTGAATTAAGTTTGTGTTGCATTTTCCTTCACACAGCGGCYCATCTGGGTTCAAGAGAGAAAGGTACGCAGCAAAGTGTGAGTTTGCCAGATGTGCACCACAAAGGCTGTGGGGGAGTTGAAGCACATGGTAGTGACTTGTCAGTGGGAACCTAGCGAGCTGGGTGAAGAGATTTTGGAGTTCTGAGTCAGAGATCTCCGAGAGACAAAAACAGGTCAGCCATTGCCCGCCCGCCCGCCAGGGCAGAGCACAAGGGCGGGAATGAGCCAGTTCTACTTTTTTAATATTTCCCCCAACACCAGTCCTGTGAGGGTCCCTTTGGGTAATCACAGCTGTTCTGTTTTCAAGATGATGAAGACTGTTCCATACCTGGGGGACAGAGTGCCACCGCCGCTTCTTTTGAACCTGCAATTGTGTATCTAGATCGGGATGTAACACAGTAAGAGACGTGGCTTCCAGCTGTATTCCTTGATTTCTAGACCCTGGGGAGTTAGTGCCATGTTGTGGTCTCGGACTCTAAGAAGACATCTTGTCCCGTAAATTAGACCCCTGCCCTTCAGTATCTCTCAACCGCATCTTTGGTAAGTCCATGCGACCTTCACATAGCACAGCCACTGCCAGCTAATGGGGGGGGGGGGGAGCGAGCTGCTCACTCTTTGGCAGTGGCTTGTTGCTTGCTTCCTAAGCTAGGACCAGAAGTGCTYTAAGCAGCTCTCTGCAGGCTGGGAGGGAGGAACCCCGTCAGCCATCTCAGGGTTGAGTGGGATGGTATGTGCTGCGGCTTGGAAAACAACCACCCCAGCCGGAGTCTGTCAAAGCAGGAGCTTGTTTTATTGTATCAGTCTTTTGTTTATAAAGGGCTGAGGCGGGGTTTTTGCTGAGGTGAGAGGACCTAGGGGGAGGGGAAGGGTAATGGAGGGTATAGGTGACTGACAGAGCCAACAAAGTTATTCCACGTCAGTGTCAGGTAGACAAAGGCGGGCTTAAGCAGGGTACTGAGTCCCTCCAGTACAGAAGTGACCAAGACTGGTCTCTAAACTCGAACAAAGGCTCGGGCTCCCTCACTAGGCCTCAGTATCTGGCCAAATAAGGCCCAACATGTCCTAACAGTGGCTAAGGTATTGGGTCATCCTGTATCCATCATTAGTGGTACTGGCAGAAATGGTATGTACCGAGAACAAAAATCTATTGTTAGAAATGCATCTGGGCCAGAGACCACAAATATCTGTTGTGTTCATGGTACCGGAGGCCAATGAGACCTTTTGGCCACTGGGCGCCTGTCAGGGCTTTAGTGTTGGTCTCTCCTATAGACGGATTAGGCACCCAGATAGTCAGCAAGCCTAGATAACACTCATAATGGAGAAGTCCACCCGTCAAGCCCCTACATGGCCCTGCCAACTCACGTCCATGTTCATGGGCCTCTTCATGAGCCTTGGGTGACTGCTAAGTGACAGTTACCTAGCAAGTCACTTTGTCTACCTGATCATTAAGGTTCCCTATACTAACTGATATCCTTAAGACATTCACACAGCACACATTCACAGCYTGCATGATCATCCTGACTTTGTCACTAATAACCTTGKCTACCCACGTCTCCGAGCTCCTAGACAAACCATTAGCGATTCCTACAAAGCCTTCCTGCCAGGCTGGGATTAAACCCCAGAAGGACATGGTCCTGTTCCAATGACCATGAGGAGCACGTAGACACCGAGGAGGCAAGCTGGGATGGCACTACCCATGGTGTCAGGAGAAGGTACCCAGGAAGGCTCCGTAACACAGAATGTACCTGCCACTGGAGAGAAGGTGGTACCCAAGAAGGCGCATTCCACTGGGAAACTTCCAGAAAAGATTCCTGAGGACAGGAGAGGTGACGGCCCCTGGGTACCACAAAAGCTCAGGCTCTTCCTTGCTGCTGAATCGAGTACTGGGGAAAAGCATCCCCCATGTGTTCTGGGGCCTAAATCTCAGACGTGTGTCCCGACCAGGCTCACAGAACACAGASACAAAACCCCTTTCTTTCCAGCCCCTCCATTGGCAAGGGTTACATGTGCCAGCAGGCAAATGTACCATTTGCAAAGCCACCACCATGAAGCAGACCAGTAAGGGTAGACTGAAGTGCTACATGGCAACAGCCTGGTGACCTGCCCAGGGAAGGGGATGTGCCAGGAGCTGACATCAGAGGGAAGGCAGGGAGCACACCAACGTGCCCCACACATTGCTATCGGAGTAGAGCACAACAAATAAAACCGCTGCTCAAAACACAAGACCAGCACAAKMAGRATGAGAGACAGAAGAGACACTTCCTTCCCACCACCACCAAGATAGCAAGCTTAACCCAAGCCTAGGGGCTGGATGTTCTCAGGCCTACTGGATTTTAAGTAAACCACCCTAGAGRATCTTCCTGGGAGCCTAACACTGGGCCGAGTACTTTCTCTCATTTGCTGAGACCCTGGCCAGGGCTTGGAGAACCACATTGCTTGCTACCAACCTGGCTAATGGGAGGCTGTGCCTCACTGACTCATTCCTTGTCCTAAAGACATTCAGCTCCAAGGCCATCCAACCCCTCCTGGTGGCCTTGGCTGGTTGCTGTGGACTCTATGTATGGAGGACTCCTTCTACTCATATGTAGCAAACATTGACCCTGAGCTGTTCTCACTATAATTCTGGCCTCTTGGATGCTGATGAGGTCTCCCAGCCTGATGTTAAGCAATCTTGCATACATGTATTGGTTTTGGAAAGGGCAGCCAAGAAGTGGTCTGTAACCAAAGCCAGTTCTGTCATAACGAGGGTCCCTTTTGACCTCGGTTTTTGGTAGGCTAGACTTTTAGAAAGAGAAACGGGGAAGCGAGCAGCTACTCTAGGATCTGCGACATTTGAGGTTGAGGAAAACATTGGTCACATCCGGTCTCTTAGCTGTCAGACTTACACTGTCTCCGAGTTGTGGCCTCGATTTCATAACATCTCAGTTCAGGGTCACAGAGYGAACACTGTCTTGGTTGAGAAACTCTGGGAGCTTTAGAACCTTCTCCAGGAACCTCAAGACTCTACTTAACCTGCTCATAAATGTCTTCGTGCCCTCTTGCCTCTTCTCTCTGCAAACAAGTCAAATCTCAAGTCCCTGGCTTTGATGGCCATGACCCTTCCCAGACCATGGACCACACACTGGGTCGCACGGGCCTGCAGTGTACGTACGGAGAATTGACTTAGGAACTCCCAAGTTGAGGACACAAGTCTTACCCATGCTATGAGGCTGGAAAGAACTGCTGGCCCTAGAGCTGAGTCTCAAACAGGAAGGTACAGAGGATGGGCGGGACATACACAGGAGCCTCTGCAGTTCCTGTGAGAAGAACTGTCACACTGGCTTCCTACCACCACCATCGCAGCCTGCCCTGAGCCCCCTACCCCCTCCTCCCGCCTGCTTCTCCCCTTGGTTCCTCTTCTGATCTCTAAGGATGGAGGTCATTTTGTCACCGGGCAAGGACGCACATGGAGTCATTCCTGCCCACTCTCTTCTTGACTGTGAACTAGCTGAAACAATGAGACTGCGGGAATCCCAAGTAGGCGCGTTGGGAAGATATGAATAATCGCAAAGGCAAAAGTTGAGAGTGGCTCCTGCCAGGGCGAGCGCAGGAAGTGGGTGGACGTGGGAAGGGCTCTATTAATTCCCTCCCACCTTGAATGAGTCACGATTCTCAACTTCCGACTCCCGTGTCTGGATGCCGAGCTTCGGTCATGACTAAGGCTCTCTGGTGGGCACACGCTGCCTCTGTATCCACACAGCCATCCTAAGCCCAAATTGCCCAGACTGCCCAGCCACATGCAGARCGACCCTGCACACAGCCTTCAGTGACTTTGCTCCCTGTTCCTACCACTTTCTGGTCCAGCCTTTGAGCTTCAGCYCCTCTGCCCATACATGTGKGTAACCCGGAGTTACTTTCCTTATACTCAGCACACCAGACCTAAGCCCTCCAGTCTCAGCACAAAGCCATCTCCTCAGGGTGGCTCTCCGAGGCCCACTGGCTCACTCTCATCAGGCCAGACAACCTCTTCATCCATGAGTCACTATCAGAAGTCAGCCATGTCTCCATGAACCCTGGCACAAGCATGGGGACAGAATGCTCTATAGTCCCATATATTCTGCCCCTGAGCACCCCCAGCCTGCYRACTCCACTGCCTGAGACACCAACCTCTCCAGTTATAGTGTCGCCAAGCTAAGAGCAGGCCCCATACCCAGCATCTCCTACAGAACCCTGGCGGCCATACACTCAGAGAAAGGGCCAATTGTAGGCCGGGGTATGTATCCATCTTCCCAGAGGCTAATTAAAGACACCAATGCTCAAGGTTTGGGGCCTTTGAGAAGCACTCCAAGTTGGCGGGAAGGAACCTGCAGAGCCTCTTGAGAGAAGATAGAAGTCAGGACCACYGACTTTTAAAGCCTTGCTGTGAGAGACAGATGAACAACTATGGCCATGCCCAGCAGCCAGCAGCCAGCCCGCCTTCCTGGGCAGCCAGGAATGAAGCCTCCAGCTCCAGCTCCTACCGTGTGCAGACTCCTTGGTACCGTTACCTGCATCCAGACTCCAGCGAGCCCTAGCAGAAAGAGCTTTTCTGAGCGCTGTTTACATTCTTGACATTTTTTTGCCCATGTTTAGACTCGTGAAAACACACACACACACACACACACACACACATTTCAAACGTTTACAAGCAATCCCAGGCCCTTGTGGATTTCACATAAACTGTCCTATAAAGCAGTGAACTTCAGAGTCTCCAACTCCACAGTAATCATAAACCCTCAAAGCTGCAAGCCCATGATGATTCTCTGCTCCAACATTCTTGTTTGGCCAGAAAACCCCAGGCTCGGGAGGGGAAGGCCCTGGCTAGGCACACTGGAGTTGGGTACAGGGCTGATCTCTACCACACAGCCCACGAATCCCAGCCCAGGACAAAACATCTCAGCCCGTGAACACATCGCCTCTGCCAGCATGTGGTTCTGGTTTTTAGAAGAACCGATTTGAGGTTTGGAAATATTAATGTGCCTAGGATTCTGGCAAAGGAATGTGTGTTAAGGGTACATGCTTGGCTGACAGCCATGCCCCAGCGCCAGGCAGGCTGCTGTGTGATGAGAATGCTCTGGGATTTGATGTGTGGGGTGCGTCTGCTGTGCAAGGATCACTGGATGGAAGCACGACTCCATGTGAAGCCAATAGTACCGGGAGTTGCTCTAACAGGGTTGGAAGATAACCCTGCCTTCAGAAGAGTCTCAGTGGACCCAGGAATGAAGGTCCCGGCAGAGGTCTCCAGCCTCAGCCCCAGAAGGAGCTTTAGGTAAAGTTCTAGTCTGAGCCAGGAAGGCACCAAACAGACCCTACGCCATCTGGGCCAACACCTCTCCCTCCACCATAACAGGCCCAGGCAGGAAATTAAGCAAAGCTCTTTCTGAACTTCTGCAAAGGAATTTCCTGGAGGGTCCTGGAGGCCTATGCTCTGAGGAATCGTGTTACAGCAAAAGCTACAGGTCCTCAGGTTCCCTCCACAGCACCTGCTCTGCAGAGCGCTGTACAATCCTCTACTGGCCTGTGACAGCGGGCAGGGCCAAAGGGAAGCCCTGCAGCCTTGCGGAGCCAAGGAGTGCCTTCCCAGCTGTGGACACAGGGCAGGGATCGCCTCACTTGCCCTCATCTCTGTGTCCTAGTCAGGGTTTCCATTCATGCACAAACATGACCCAGAATTAAGTTGGGGAGGAAAGAGTTTATTGAGCTTACACTTCCACACTGCTGTTCATCACTAAAGGTAGTCAGGACTGGAACTCAAGCAGGTCAGGAAGCAGGAGCTGATGCAGAGGCCATGGAGGGATGTTTCTTACTGGCTTGCTTACTCTGGCTTGCTTGGCTTTCTTTCTTATAGAACCCAGGACTACCAGCCCAGGGATGGCACCACCCACAATGGGCCCTCCCCTCTTGATCACTAATTGAGAAAATGCCCCACAGCTGGACCTCATGGAGGTATTTCCTCACCTGAAGCTCCTTTCTCTGTGATACCTCCAGCTTGTGTCAAGTTGACACACAAAACCAGCCAGTACACTGTGTTAAGGCCCTGTGCACGTATCCTGAGCTGTGTCCTCTCTAAAGCTGGGAAGCAACTGATTGGTAAGCAAGATGATGGCCACCCTGACCGTAATGGTCTCTCCAAACCAAACGCCGGAGGCATGACATCTTCCAGCAGTCACTGACAACATTGCTAAGCCTTGTGTCAAGGCTTCAGGATGTTATGGACAAACTGGAGTATTAAGAGAAGTCAATCCATACCGGGCGGTGGTGGCACACGCCTGGAATCCCAGCACTCGGGAGGCAGAGGCAGGCAGATTTCTGAGTTCAAGGCCAGCCTGGTTTACAGAGTGAGTTCCAGGACAGCCAGGGCTATACAGAGAAACCCTGTCTCAAAAAACAAACAAACAAAAAACCCAAAACAAAACAAAACAAACAAAACAAAAACAAAAACAAAAAGAGAGAGAGAGAGAGAGAGAACTCAATCCACAGTAACCTGCTTCCCAGCCTGAAACTCAAAGAAAAACCAATATAATCCGAATAAAATCTTGAGTCTAGTTAATACTATATACCAACCTTGAGTTCTCAATCTTTCTGTCTCTCCCTAACCTCCTCCCATCTCTCCCTCTGCCTCTTTCTATGTAGCCCAGGCTTCCCCATTAAATAGTATGCCTTCCCAGTTAGAAATCACTCTGCATACTTAGAAACTAATAAAGGAAAAGGTTTCTTTACTGGGAAAAAAGAAACAGAAAAGTGCATGGCTGGTAGCAGCTAATGCCCAAGGAAAAGCCAACCGTAAATAGATTTTCCTAACATGCGTACCTAAGTCCTTTTGTGTCCTGGTCCCAGGTTACACTTCCAACAATTTAAACACAGACAGGAGACTCCAAGTCTGGCCACTTGGGCAGATGGGAGATTTGCACAGCAAAGATAGTGGCAGAACTATTTTAGGTATACCAGTGTTGGTCCTTTTGAATAGTTTTTACCAAGGTTCATCTTGCCCACCTGACAGGATTATGCTTTTCCTGATAAGAATGCAGGGGGCTTAATGGCAGACCCAGACCTTAAGGGTAGCTGTGACCCTGCACTGACTTTTTGAGCTGTTCAGAGGCAAATTTTGGGAGATGGGCCTAATGGCTGGTCGGTCCTGATGAATAAAAATTTACATCCTAGCAATGTAAATTTTGCTGATCTCTGACAGGCTGGCTAGCACACTTCTTATCTTTGGGTATTTTGGAGCCAGTGCTCCATTAGCTAAATTCTGCATTGTGTGATTTAATGTCCCCTAAGCAAATCTCTTAGTAAATCCTTTGTAGCTTGTATTTTAGTACTCTTCCTTTTACATCAGCCCTTATTCCCAATCCTCCAGCCTCACTCTCCCAAGCATCGGAATTACAGGCCTGTGGCATCTGTGCATGTGAGTGTGGGAACATGAGACCCACAGATGCGTGTGGGGGTCAGAGGGCAACTTTTGGGGACCAGTTCTCTCCTACTGTGGAACCCTGGGTTTCAGAGTCCGTTTGTCTCAGCCCTTGAACCTGCTGAGCCACTTTGCTGGCCCCATGCCTGGCTTTCTAAATTGTAAAACATCCTTTCCAAAATTGCTTATTTCCAGACTTTTGTGAGGCATCACTGACAAATAAAAATTGTATTTAGGATGCCTGAAGTGATATTATTCACAGAGAATATGAAATGATTGTAACATCAAACCAACTCATCACCTCATAGTTACTCTGTGTGTGTATGTGTGTGTGTGTGTGTGTGTGTATGTGTGTACATGCATGCGGAGGTACTATATAAGTGGATGACTATGGGTGTGTGTATATGAAATATAGGCCTATGTTTTGTGTATGTGTGTTAGATGTATGTAAGTTTATGTGTGTTGTATTGCATGTTATATGTGTGCATGTGTGTACATATTGTGTGCATGTTATATACATTTGTATATATGTGTGTATGTGTGCACGTGTAGCATACATGCATTTATCTGTATATGCATACAGATTGTGTACATATATACATATATGTGTATGCATATGTTACATGCATATATGTATTTGTGTGTACATGTGAATATCTTGTGCATGAGAGATGTAAGAACACTTAAGACCTACTTACTCACCAAGTCCCAAGCATATACGTTGGTGTTTAATTATAATTATGAGGTTTCCAGGGCTCATTCACTCCGTGAAACTCAGACTGTACACCCTTCCACCAGCATTTCCCAGTCCTCCCATCACCAGCTCCTGGCAACAACCATTCCACTCCCTGCCTCTTCTTAAAGATGCTACACAGGAATGAGGTGGTGTGGAACACTCCTCCTATGCCTGTCGTATCCACTTAGCATCGCGTCCCGAGGCCCCCTGTGCCGCAGTATGTCGGTTTCTCGCTGTATATCTACCACGTTTGCTGCTATGGTCTGACTGCTCGCAGCTTATAAAGCAACCGTCCTCCAATCAGGATGGAGGCTGCAATCAGAAGCTCTATTTTACAGCCGAGGAAACGGAGGCCACCACCACAGACACCCAGCGTCCAGGCTAGCAGCAGGTATCCTGTCAGAAGTCATGACCAGGCAGCTGGCCCGACACCCCAGTGGACAGGGCATCTCCTAGCTGAGTGGAGAGCTAGTCAATTTGTCCTGAGTCCCTGAAACACAAGCCTGACTGGGCACTTCCTCTGTGGAGGGGGAATTAAAGTCGTTCCTATTCCTACCTCAAAGGCCTAGAATGTCGTCCTCAGAGACTTACCAAGAGACTCTCCTCCCTTTATTCCTAAGTTCATTTCTATGAGGATGCAACCCCCACCCCCAATACCACTTTTCCCACACGTGGAGGTGGAAGCCACCACGAGCAGCCTGATCACACACATC
>BDUI01002249.1:107885-121533 GCA_002335545.1 Apodemus speciosus | reverse complement strand
AGGCTTTAAGGTTTGGGGTGCCACCCCACAGGAAGAGCCACAGGGGGAAAAATGCCTTAATTTGAGCCTGTGTCTACCCCTGCTGATGAGTAATTCGATAAGTTTTGATTTTGTCAGCTTCTTCCCTCCCTCCCTCCCGTCTTTGCATTAGTAGCAAAAGAGTGTGTTTGGCAGAACTTTCAGTGGCAGTTTCATTCTTGAATACAAGGTAGAACACCTCATGGGTGTATTCTCTTTGTGTTTTAAAGCTTTATGTGTGAGAGGTGTAGGTAGGCATTTCTTAATAGCAAAAAAAAAAAAAAAAAAAAACACGGTTGAGATTTGCTTTTGAGCCCCTTGGGTTTGTTTGCCTCTAACCAAGAGCCCAGGTCACTGCCAGAGTCCTGGGATGCTAGATCTAAAGAAACCCTTTTCTTTCCTTGTACCCCAGAATTTTGGAGTAGAAACAGAAACAAGCTTGTTCCTTGGGAGCTTTCTCATTTGCCTCCAGGAAGACCCCAGTGTCTTTTGAAAGTAGCATGGTCCCAAATTCTCCCAAAGTAAGTGACTCCAACACTTGCCTTCTCCCTGGAAGCCTAGAAGATAGGACTCCGGTCCACACTGGTCGTCTCCGCCCTAAGGTCTGCAATGCGATCACTTTCCAGTTTGAGAGATGCAAGTGGGGATAACTKTACATTGTTGATAATCTACAGAACCTGAGTTCAACACAACTCTTTCCATGACTGTCAGACGGGTATCACTCCTGTAATAACACCCATCCAGTTTTGTGAGGGGCGGGCTTGGATACTGTGTGGTTTTTGTACAAATGTGTTAGTGTGGGTTTTGGGGTTTTGTTGTTGTTTTTTCCCCTTAGGTTTTGTTTTAATGAGAGAGTTTGGGAGAAAATGAATGGAAGTGGCTTACTGTCCCTCTTTTTCATTGAATAAATGAAATACCATTTATGAATTCAGTCCCATTCTCTGCATTCATCCATTCATTCCAGTGTGTCCTGTAAAGAAAGAATATTCAGTCTCACCTGGTCCTGGTTAGCTTTTAAAATTCCCTATCTCAGAGCCTAGTAGGCTGAACCTTTACAAGGTGCTTCAGTGTTGAATGGATACCTTCCCCTTCATTCAAAGAAAGATGTGTACAAGCTCTCCAGAAGGAAGGTAACCTGGTGTCCTGGTGCCTCCTCCAAACCAGTATAGTCAGGTAACACTTAGATGTAACTCGATCTTTTTTTTNAAGAATAAAGTCTTTTTTCAATTTTAATTCAACATAGTTTATATTTTTATACCAATTATGAAAATAATGGATATGTTATTAAATGAATATAAATAGATAAAGACTGTTTGTTTGTTTGTTAGTTTTTAGTAAAGCTTAAAATCTTGGCTCTTACTGTGGTACAACCCCTGAATCAGAACAGTTTTTAAACATTGGAGTTCATTAATAAGGCTGTACTTCAATGCCCCTTATATCACCAAAGATTTTATCTCCATAGTAGCTAAGTCTTGACAGTTTTGCTGTGCCAAGGGATGAATTGTAGGCATGATTTTTTGGATATAGATTTCCTACTATGTTCAAAGCTGTATGACTTGAGTGATTGTCATTATGCTCAGCCCACAGGGAACAGATTACATTCATTTAGGAAATGGTGTGTGTATTAAGATGTTCTATCCATGAATTCACTCATCAAGTCTGTGTTTCAATGAACAATGGTTCTGCTTGGGGGATGAAACAGGTGAAGATAAGGTTCTGGTTCATTGGCAGTGATGATTTTGAAAAACATTCATCTCAGACAAACATTAACTTATAAGGGCCTCTTCTTCAAAACTGATACAATACAATTTTGGATTATACAACATTGGACCTATTTTTCCAGTTACCAAATTAACGAGACCACTGGATAACAGCCAACAGATTTGTAATTCCTCATATTTTTGAATTTTGCCTGGGTTTTGTTTTGCTTTATTTACTTACTTAYTTATTTATTTATTTATTTATTTATTTAATGTATGTGAATACACAGTTGTTCTTTTCAGACACACCAGAAGAGAGAATCGGATCTCATTACAGATGGTTGTGAATCACCATGTGGTTGCTGGGAATTGAACTCAGGACCTTGGGAAGAGCAGTCAGTACTCTTAATCGATGAGCCATCTCTCCAGCCCTATTTTTGAATTTCAATGGGTCAGAATATATATGTAATTTTAATTTTCATATTAAGAGATATTAAGGAAAAGTGACCTTCTTGTTATTTTTGTATGTATAAAAACATACAATAATTATAAATATCAAGCAAAATAGTACCATGGTTGTTCTCTTATAAGCCACCTCCCAAATTAATTGTCTACCTTTTTTTTTTTGTTGTTGGTTTTTTGAGACAGGGTTTCTCTGTGTAGTCCTGGCTGTCCTGGAACTCACTCTGTAGACCAGGCTGGCCTCGAACTCAGAAATCCGCCTGCCTCTGCCTCCCAAGTGCTGGGATTATAGGCGTGCGCCACCACGCCTGGCGTAACTCGATCTTTTATCAGCCGATAAACAGTGCTTGCAACCAGACTTGATGACATGCGTTCTATCCCCTGGCTGCCCACATGGTAGGCGAGAGCTGACTCCCAGAAGTTGTCCTCAGGCCTTCACGTGCACACTAGTACGCATACATACATAYTTATATGGGTTTTATTTTTAAGATAGAGCTTCACTGTACAGTCTCGACTGACCTGGAACTCACTGTACAGATCAGTCTGGTCTTGTACTAACAGACATCCACCTGCTTCTCAAGTACTAGAATTAAAAACAAGTGCCACCACATCTGGCTTTAATTTTTTTTCTCCTTAAAAAGGTTGTGTGGTAATACAAAACTCTACAAATCCTTCTCAAAACATTTTATCCAATAAAAATAGGAGCTCCTGCTATGTTTGAGGTGTATAGCCTTACATACAAGTATATCACAGATGTAATAAAGTAGCCATCAGGATGTAAAACAGTTAATAAATACCAGCATTTCTCATAGGGCAAACATTCTTGAAGGAAATGAAAGTAATGTTCCTGAAGACAGGAAGGGTATAGTGGTACGAGCAAGATCTATCCGAAGGAAAAAATTTCCTGGAGAAAACTGAGAAACAATGTGTAAAGTCTGAACTGAGCAGCCTATAATTTCTGTATAATATCCTGAATTCAGTTCCTAGTGGGAGGTACAACATGGTTTCTGATGTGCTGCCTGTGGTATCCTGGGGAGGGGGTAGACTTTATTCTGGGAACATGTATCTATATCTTAAAGGGCAAAGGCAAGTGGACCTCTTGTGATCCCAACTAGGTCAACATAGTGAGGTGGGGGAGGGTTTTAATCCTGACCTAAGGGCAGAGATCTGATACCAGGCTGCCGTAAAGAATTGGCTAATGGACTGGGTTGTGCCTTTAATCTTAGCAAGGATGCAGAGGTAGGCAAATCTCTTGAGTTCGAAGCCAGCCTGATCTAGAGTCAGTACCAGAGCAGCTAAGGCTACACAGAGAAACCCCATCTGGGAAAAAGCAGAATGAAGAATGGGTAATGGGGGCCAGACGTGGTTGGCATGACAGATTTCTTTTATAGCTTTTATACTTTCAAAGGACTGAGGACCACTAGTGGCCTAGCTGTGGTAACACTTTAATCCCAGCACTGGGAAGCCAAAGGCGGGCAGATCTCTGAGGACAGCCAGAGCTACACAGAGAAACCCTGTCCAGAGAGTGTAGGGGTGGCTAATGAGAGGAAAAATTCAGTAAACCCATTACAATTAATACCCTTGTACCTTCTGGGACCAGCTGACTCTGTTGTGACCCCTGGGAAAACCAGGGGTGAAAATGGTCCAGAGGGTTCCTGTGTTTGCTTTTCTGCCATGCAAAAATTGGAGGTAATCCTTAACCACTTGTGCCTCCCAGAAATGTTTGAACACTCTTGTAGCTTCATGGAGAGCAGCCGTGTAACCTGTGCTGGCAGTAGCTTTGCCCTTTATAGGAGAAATAACCTGCCCTAAAGGTAGTTTGTGAAGACCTTAGCAAAGTAGTGACAGGCCTGTAGGCACCTGACAGTAGRAAAAAGATCTTTCAGATTTCCCTAGCAGCCTATGCTCTACTCTCCTAAATGGAGCAAGTATGGGGCRGAAGTGGTAGTTCTCAGGGATTTTGGCAGCTGAGATCTTGTACCTGGCTTAGCCTTGACACTGACAAACTTGTGGTAGCCATCTGGATTGCGGCATCCCTGCCTCCATGTCCRCTCACTTGCGGTTTGTTGAAACGCCTTCATATATCCCAGGACAGCCTTCAGCTTCTGATCTTCGTGCATCTACTTACCATGTGCTACCCAGCTAAGAGTTATCTTATTCTGCAACATCTAAAGGGTCCTTGAGAAGTCCTTAGCCCTCCGCTCAGGCAGCCGATGTCTTCTGCATTCTAGGTAGAGTGCTTTCTCCCAACTGGCCTGGCTTTGGAGTTAGTTAATTCAAAATCCCTTTGCATCATAACAAACCATTGCCTGGCAAAATGACCACCCCCAGGTTTGTGATACCCTTTTCTGAAATGAGAATGCTTGATGAGGAAGTTATATCAACACACAGGCCCTTTAGCCCTTCCCTTCCTACTATGAAGGGTGTGAGGGGGCCTAGTCATAGTAACCCATTATGCACCCCAACCTCCAAAAAGAACAGTTTGGCCGCATGTCTAGGATCAGAGAAGCTCKGTCACTCTGATGGTCATTGCTAATAACAGCTGAGCATAGTGGCATGCCTGTAATCCTGGGATGTGGGAGGTAGAGGTTTAGGGTTTTAAGGTTCGCTTCAGTTCTGTAAAGATTGTTGCTGACCTGAGTTATGAGGGAAGGTCTCAAGGGGCTGTAGGACATAGCATCAGATACCCAAGTGAAAGTGGAGACTGGACTGGGTAAGGAGGTAAGGCTTCTGTTGCCCTGTTCTGCATCCTGGGCCCTCGTCTGAGATGGGAGAAAGGAAATGAGGGTCTGTAGAGCACACACGGTGACTTAAAATGGTTCCAGGGCATCTGATGTACTCTTCTGACTTGTTGGATAACAGGTTCGGGTGTTCAGATACTTGCAGGCAAAACACCCATGTACACAAAAATTAATTTTAAAGAGTGAAATGAGAAGCCTCCTTATTCACATGAATACAACTTTTAAAAAGACAAGCCAAAAATTTCAGGATGTTGGTGTTTATACTGAGGACTTAAAGTCAAACTGATGTTCTCTATCCAGACCAAATTGTGTGATGGGAGCAATGGTAACAGCCTGCGTGAAGCACATGTGTGCCACAGTTGTGGCTTTGGAGCCAAATTGCCAAAACAGTAGGAAACAGGCATAAAGAAGCCATTGCCATTCAAGGCATGTGTGGCGTCCGGATAGCCCTTGATATAAAGAGGATGTGTGGGAGCCATAGATAGGTCGAGATGGTCTCCTTGCCTAGTTCCCATACCACAGCTTAAGCGCCCTTGGCCTTTGTGCACACAATGTACATTTGGCACTGCTTGCCAGATCCTTTCATGCGGCAGTCTCTAGTGACAACTCCAGGGTCTCACAGATTTGATGCTAAGTCTTGCCCTTCTCACCACAGAATGAGCTTTCAGTGTTGGGTTTATAGGCATTGCCCAATTACTCTGTTCTCAGTGCTAGGGAGGAGCAGGCCAGAGGTTGGTTTGGTTGCTTGCTTGTTTAAGACCAAATTGGTGCTGGATATATAGCCATTGACATCACTACTTGCATGCACAAGGCCCTGGGTTCAATTTCAGGCAACTTAAACAGAATTGAACCAAGTGGTAGCAGAATTTCTCTCCAAGGAGGGGAGAAGATAGTTGAAGGAAATATTTCACATTTTGCACTTGTTTGTTTTACTGATCAAAACAAACAGAATTTAAAAGGATAGTTANCTCACTCTGTAGACCAGGCTGGCCTCGAACTCAGAAATCCGCCTGCCTCTGCCTCCCAAGTGCTGGGATTAAAGGCGTGCGCCACCACGCCCGGCTGTCTACCTTTCTTTTGGCTGTATAATTAAGTTTGAAATATGTAAGCTGTCCTGAAAATCATAGTATAGTGTAAAAACGTCAAATAAACAATTGTACTTACTTATAGAGAGGCTGAGATAGGAGAAACTTGATTTGAAGTCCATTATGTGGTACACAGCAAGAGACTGTCACAAACAAGCAAAAAGTGTATATGGATTATACAACATTGGACCTATTTTTCCAATTACCAAATTAACGAGACCTCTGGATAACAGCCAACAGATTTCTAATTCCTCATATTTTTGAATTTCAATGGATTAGAATATATATGTAATATTAATTTTCATATTAAGAGATATTAAAGAAAAATGAACTTCTGGTTATTGTTGTTAGAGGTGAAATGATATTTGTGTAGGTTTGTTGAAAGATTACTTTCTTGATTTTTGTGGGGTGTAGTTTCCCTCGTGTTGGTGTTTTCCATCTATTATCCTTTGTAGTCCTGGATTTGTGGAAAGATATTGTGTAAGTTTGGTTTTGACTTGGAATGTCTTGTTTTCTTAGTCTACGGTAATTGAGAACAGCCTACTGTCACACAATCATGGGGATAGGCCTTTCTTCCTTGCTGTGATACTCGGGTAGGAGGTAGACCTGGACCTGGCTGCACACTCCTAAACCACAGTCTGTATCAAACCACAAGTCACCATGTTATCCACCCCCACCCCTGTAATCCATTGGTGCAGTCAACATAGGATTGTGGGTAATGTCCACCCCCCACCCCCTAATATCCAGCAAAGTGTCTATCAGCTAGTTATTCGTTCTGGTCAATGTCTGAGGGCAAGGGTGTATCGGGGGACAAAAGAAAAAGAAAACCATAAAACAACAGTAATTTGGCCCACCATCTTCACCTTATATGGAATTCATTCTGAAATCTCTGGCCAGTTGAATAAATGGCATGTGTTAAGGATCTCCAGCACATGACTTATTCTTTTGACTTCTTGCTTCTAAGGTCCAGAAAGAGGGAGCTGCTTCACTTCTACCAGTCTTAGCAATGGAGGTTTTAGTTCTTCAAARCCTAAAGGACCTTAACACAARGGGCCTATGTGTATCAGAGTGAAATRKTCCTGKACTTCATGAGTCCCCAATTTGGGTATCTCAGTTGACAGCAAGCATAATGACATGCTGCTTATTTCAGTTCTGAAGCCTGGTAAGAGCTTAGTATCTAAGAGAACTTGCTGCTCTTTGTGAAGACCCCAAATTGAGTTCCCACCACCTCCAACATTAGGTTGCTCTCAACCACCTGAAAACCTCAAATCCAGRGGATCCTGATTCCCTCTTCTGGCATCTGAAGGCACTGCACTGACATCTGTACAAGCCTACACATAGATACATAAATTTTGAAAGCTAGGCATGCTAGTACATGACTTTAATCTCAGCAGGCAGGTGGATCACTATGAATGAATGCTAGTTGAGCCTTAGTAGGCAAAATGATTTGACTGAAGAAATGAGTTTGTTGCCTTTAAAAGGGACAAGGAAATAAAAGGATTTATCAGGGCTTGTGAGTTGGCTCAGTGGTGAAGAGCACTTGTACTAATAAAGGACCACAATTTGATACCCAGCATCCACATGGATGCTCACCATTCCCATACACTCAAGGCATGTATGTGGCATAGACATCCATACAGGCAAAGTAGTCATAAACGCAAACTGGAATAAATATAAAAAAATGTTTGTTAATAAATTGATTTAAAACAGGAAAAAATGTTCAGGTGTTTTTCTTTGTCAGTTGTCATATCTGCCATAGTTACTGACAGTGCCCTGTTGGTSGTAGATAGAAAAGAGAGACTTGTAAACTGTATAGAAAATGATGTGAGTGGCATCCAAGTGTATCTTTAATCAAGTTCCAGTCCATCAAAATAGTTATGTACAAAAACACTAAAATGGATATGTCATGCAAATTATCATTAAGGCTGAATTTCCTAAGGATCAGTGGATTGTTTCATTAACATTGCCAAGAATTCCTTAATAGTGTTGTATTTTTTTTAAAGGACTTACTTGTATAAGAATTTTGCCTTCATCCAGTACATCATGTGTATGACTGGAGCCAAAGAGGGCATTGGATACCCTGGAACTGAAGCAGTCGATGGTTGTGAACTATCATGTTGCAGGGAATGGAACCAGGTCTTCTGAACAGCATCAAGTGATCTTAACCACTGAAGCATTTTTCCATCCCAATAATTTACCTTTTAGAAATTAGATGACTAGCCGGGCGGTGGTTGCACATGCCTGTAATCCCAGCACTTGGGAGGCAGAGGCAGGCAGATTTCTGAGTTTGAGGCCAGCCTGGACTGCAAAAGTGAGTTCCAGGACAGCCAGGACTACACAGAGAAACCCTGTCTCAACCCCCCCCCCCAAAAGATGACTAAGTCAAGGCCAAAATGTTGAAAAGATTTTATGGGATTTGTGACATAGTATCCAAAACAATTTGGTTCAGAGCTTGCCAAGAAAAAACTATCTTACTGATTTAACAATTTTAGTGGCATTATTCATTTAAGTAAGTTGAACCTGTGTCTTAAAAGTAAAATAACAACAACAAAAGCATCAATATGAGGCTTCAAAGTGTTCCAAATAGAGTGGAACATGGGGATGGCATGAGGGTTTCTACTGCTGTGATGGAAGATCACATCCTAAAGCAACTTGGGGAGGAAAGGATGTTCTTTGACTCTCATTTCCACATCCCTGTCATCATCCAAGGAGGTCAGGACAGGAACTCAAACAGGGTAGGAACCTGGTGGCAGGCAGTGATGCAGAGGCCATGGAGCTGTGCCGCTGGAAAGAACACAGATGTCCCTCAGCAGAGGAATGGATACAGAAAATGTGGTACATTTACACAATGGAGTACTACTCAGCTATAAAAAACAATGAATTCAGAAATTCTTAGGCAAATGGATGGAGCTCGAAAACATCATCCCGAGTGAGATAACCCAATCACAAAGAACATGACACAGTATGCAGTCGTCCAAAGGGTTAGAATACCCAAGATAAAACTCAGGACAACATGAAGCTCAAGACGACGGAAGACCAAAGTGTGGATACTGTGATCCTTACTGGAAAGTGCATCAAAATACCCACACCTCCCAGCCAACCAATAGAGTAAGCATATGGTCCCCAATGGAGCAGCTAGAGGAAGGACCCAAGGAATTGAATAGGTGTACAGCCTTGCAGGAGCAATACCATGTACCAACCAGTACCTCAGAGCTCCCAGGGACTAAACCAACAAGCAAAGAGTACACATTGAGGGAACCATAGCTCCAGCTACATACGTAGGAGAATGAGAGGAGAGGCCATTGGTCCTGTGAAGGCTCAATTCCCCAGAATAGATATGGGAATGCAAGTCATGGAATTTGGGGAGAGGGTGTGAGCACAGGGAACGGGCACAAATAGGGGGTGTACAGAGGGGTAATGAGGAAAGGGGATACCATTTGAAATGTAAATAAAGCACATATATAATAAAAAATGAAAAAAAAAAGAGGGTGCTGGATACCCTAGAGCTCCAAACTTTAAGGGCAAGATTGTAGAAAATGTGGTGATTAGTCTAATGTACACAGAGAATTCCCAACCAACCACAGTTACATGGGTACACCTCATCTGAAACAAATAACTAAGTATGGTGGACAATCTCCAAATTGAGGACAGTGAATACCTTAAATTGATTCAATAGCTACAAAGAGTTTGTCAGGTCCATCTCTTGACATGCTATAAAGGAAGAAACATAGGCAGTCCCACTGACAATTTAGCTTGCTAAATTGATGCTTTTGTGATTCAGAACATTGGCTGCTATTTGCAAAATACCTGGGTTCCATATCCTGTACCTACATCAGGTTGTGCAAAACCATCTTTAACTCTGTTCCAGAGGAACCAACGTCCTCTTGGCCATCTTCAAGCACCTTAATGCTGTAGTACACATACAAAAACAAGCAAATACATACATACATACATACATACATACATACATACATACATACATACATACAAAGAGCAACAGAGCTTTAGGTGTATCATGCTGTGGCACAGACACTGATCCTAACACATCAACACATCAGTGTCCTCCAATGAATCCAAACTGTCAATGACTGCGATCTATTTCCTGGGACAGACTGGGTGCAGGCCACAGACAGATACTGATAAAAAAACTTGCTCTTTTTGGACACATAGCTCCATAACATATTCCAGACCTTTGGATCCCATGAAGACTGAATGACTAGTTCTTTGACTAGAACTGGTTCCTAGATGTGGATTTGAGCTCTCTTCCTCTCTCAGTCTTTAGACATCCCGAAGAATATGGGACAACCTCACAGCAACATACAGATGACAAAAGGCATGAGAGTCTCTGAACAACTGTGTGACACAGAGCTCTCAGCTGTCCATACCGACTCTGGAATGGGGGAGACAAAGTTTTATGCTGTGCCCATGAGCTTGGAGCTTAACATGGCAGTTAATGCTGAGTCATACTTAACTTCGTGGTGTGAATGGCAGCACCCCCCACAGGCTTTTGGACACATGACTCCAGCTGGTGACACTGTTTAGGGAGCCTTAGGAGGTATGATAGCGCAGGAGGAAGCCCGTCACTGGGGACAGGGTTTGAGGATTTAAAAAACTTGTGCCATTCCCAGGGCACTCTCTGCTTCCTGACTGTGGTTCAAGACATGAGCTTCTACAGCTGCCTGTCCTGCTGTGTGTACTCTCACTTCCCCACCATGATGGACTCTTACCCCGCATGAGTCATAAGGCAAATAAATGTCTGTAAGCTCCCTTGGTCATGGTATTTTACCACAGCAACAGAAAAGTAAGGAACACACTTAAAACCACAACTGGTTGTTTAGTGCATCACTAGAACCACAGATCTGGTGGCAAGGAAGCCAGGTAGCAAATGCATGCAGGGAGAGGGGGTCCTGAGGCAGTAGTTATGAATCTGACTCCTTTCCAGGACCAGTGACAAATGAGATGGGGCAGGGAGAATCAGAAGAGCTACAATTCACGGCTTCCACAGCTACTAATCCTCAAGCAATCTACTAATGTGCATCCCAGGAGACTGTAGAGATGACTCAATAATGAACAATCCTTACTGCTCTTTCATGGAATCTGAGTTTCAGATCATCACTCACCATCAAGTAACTCATGAGAGCTTGCAACTTCAGCTGCAGGAAGATCTGATGCTCTCTTGTGGCCTCTGAGAGAATCTACTCAGGTGTAGCATATACTCACAAATATATATGGTCCAAAATTGTAAGCCCTTCCATTGTTCCTGACCTAGATTCTTACCAGAGCAGGTGCTTTGGTACTTGACCACTGTCCATGTCTCCTGCCCTTCTCCAGCTGGCATAACAGCTTTATTATTCTGTTCTTTCCCTGTAACAAAAGAGATAGTAAGCTGGTTGGTGGTGCACACAACTTTATTCCCAGCAATCACTAGGCAAAGGCAGGTGGATCTCAAACTCTTGAGAGCAACCTGGTTTATGAAGCAAGTTCTAGGACACTCAAGGCCTAGACAAAGTGAGGCCCCATCTCAAAAAACCCAAACTAAAATCACAAAGAACATAATATATTAAACAGTATAGTAAGATTACAGTATGCTTAATTCACTTTTGAAGACTGATAGTCTACTTTGGTAACTCCAGTGGTTTGTTCCCATGATGGAGGCAGAAAGTACAGATGGATGAGGTAGGTTTGCCCAAGCAAGATAGGGACAATCCTACTCTTTTATAACTGCCCACTCTCACAGGATATAGCTGTGGTATCATAAGAACAACAGTGGAAGGAAGAATATATTAATCACTAGTATGATGGTTAGCTTGATCAACTTTATTACCTAGAGTTCCTTGCGAAGAGAATCTCAATGAGGTACCATCTATCTTCACTGGGTTGGCCTATGGGCATGTTTGCTAGAGGACTGTCTTAATTATGTTAACTGATAATGGGAAGACTCAGCTCAGAGGGGGGCAATTGCTGCCTAGGCAACAGTCTTGAAACATAATGAGCTGCAGTCCATTCCTATTCCCCACTTTTCAAAAGTCCTCCCATTGCAACATCCTTACTGGGAAGAACAATCCGGCCCTCATAACAGCCTGGGAGACAAAGCCAGTATTCAGCAGTATGCATCTGTACTGAAGTGTTTAGTTAGACATTATCCAAAGTTTCAAGATGTGCATGTAAGCCCAGCACCTGGAAGAATGAGGCAGGAAGAGCACTGTGAGTATGAGGCTTTCTATAATGAGTTTCACCTCAAAAAAGGAAAAAAAAAACCAAAACAATAAAACTGACCAAAGTTTTACTGTGTTCTTCCTGTAAGTCTGTAAGTCAAAGATGCAACAGGGGTTCTATCTTGGAATTTCCTCACCGCATCCCCAGATACAAGGTCCATAGCCATGATCAGGTTCTTTTTATACCTGGACCAACCAAAGCTCAGGTTTCATCACTGTATGTGATGTGATGTGTGTGTGTGTGTGTGTGTGTGTGTGTGTGTGTGAGTGAAAGAGAGGGAGGGCAGGGGAGAGAGGGACAGAGACAGAGGGATAGGGAGAGGTAGACCTAAATGCTTTTTAACTGCAAAGTCCAGAATGTGTGGAGTGCAGGTACAACTGGCATGCTTGTCATGAGTATTCTAGTCACAGTAACTGCGGATCCAATGGCTGACACACAGAGACTGCAGTGCAAGATTGTCCTTAACCCCTATCCTGTAACAACCTATTTACACTTAAAAGAACAATGGAAATAGATACTCACATCTAAGCAGATGATATGATGTTGGAACACAGTGGTTTGGATAGAGGTGAGGGGCTATAAAGTTTTAAGGACAAAGCTAAGAACTCAAGAAATAGGACAGCAGTTAAGATCACTCACTGCTCTTGCAGGGACCTCAGTTTGGTTTCCAGCACCCACATAGGCAGCTCACAGCTACCTGCAATTCTATTTTCAGTGGATCCAGCATACTCTTCTGGCCTCTGTGGCACTATATACATGTTGTTCACATGTAGAAAAGCAGGGATGTTCTTATGCACAATAATTTAAAAAAAACAATTGAAAGAAGAAAAAAGGAACAACTCTTGGACTGGGCACTAGAGACCTTGACTGCAGGCTCTGAAGTACCACAAAATGTACAAAACCTCAAACACCAAGAGGGGCCAACAGGAGAGATGAGATGAGTGTTGCTGTGGCAGGGCCTTGCACAGGAAGATAATCTATCTGCAGGGATCAGAGGTCATGCATGGGCACAGTCAGGGCTTATACTGGAACACCTTTCTAAGGAAAAAATACTTTAAAAATTTTTTGTGTCTATCGGGGTGGCATGCCATGGTTGCCATGGTGTATGCATGGATGGAGATTAGAAGACAACTTGTGGGGTTCAGTTCTCCCCTTTCACCATGTGGAGCCTGGGAACCAAACTCAGGTCATCATGCTGGGTTGCAAGCACCTTCACAAGGCAGCCACATCACTYATCAGGATATTAATATTGGGGAAAGACCTTGTGAGAAGAGGTGGTTTGTGCTTGAAATGGCAGCCACATGAAACACTGCATTTGTTGAGAACACTCCTCAAGTAAAAGGAAAGAACAAGTGCCTTTTTGATGGAGAACATGGGAGGCAGCCTACAGAGAGACTGTGGCAGTGTGCATCTTCGGGTGAAACTA
>BDUI01002249.1:84300-105322 GCA_002335545.1 Apodemus speciosus | reverse complement strand
GTCACTCTGATGGTCATTGCTAATAACAGCTGAGCATAGTGGCATGCCTGTAATCCTGGGATGTGGGAGGTAGAGGTTTAGGGTTTTAAGGTTCGCTTCAGTTCTGTAAAGATTGTTGCTGACCTGAGTTATGAGGGAAGGTCTCAAGGGGCTGTAGGACATAGCATCAGATACCCAAGTGAAAGTGGAGACTGGACTGGGTAAGGAGGTAAGGCTTCTGTTGCCCTGTTCTGCATCCTGGGCCCTCGTCTGAGATGGGAGAAAGGAAATGAGGGTCTGTAGAGCACACACGGTGACTTAAAATGGTTCCAGGGCATCTGATGTACTCTTCTGACTTGTTGGATAACAGGTTCGGGTGTTCAGATACTTGCAGGCAAAACACCCATGTACACAAAAATTAATTTTAAAGAGTGAAATGAGAAGCCTCCTTATTCACATGAATACAACTTTTAAAAAGACAAGCCAAAAATTTCAGGATGTTGGTGTTTATACTGAGGACTTAAAGTCAAACTGATGTTCTCTATCCAGACCAAATTGTGTGATGGGAGCAATGGTAACAGCCTGCGTGAAGCACATGTGTGCCACAGTTGTGGCTTTGGAGCCAAATTGCCAAAACAGTAGGAAACAGGCATAAAGAAGCCATTGCCATTCAAGGCATGTGTGGCGTCCGGATAGCCCTTGATATAAAGAGGATGTGTGGGAGCCATAGATAGGTCGAGATGGTCTCCTTGCCTAGTTCCCATACCACAGCTTAAGCGCCCTTGGCCTTTGTGCACACAATGTACATTTGGCACTGCTTGCCAGATCCTTTCATGCGGCAGTCTCTAGTGACAACTCCAGGGTCTCACAGATTTGATGCTAAGTCTTGCCCTTCTCACCACAGAATGAGCTTTCAGTGTTGGGTTTATAGGCATTGCCCAATTACTCTGTTCTCAGTGCTAGGGAGGAGCAGGCCAGAGGTTGGTTTGGTTGCTTGCTTGTTTAAGACCAAATTGGTGCTGGATATATAGCCATTGACATCACTACTTGCATGCACAAGGCCCTGGGTTCAATTTCAGGCAACTTAAACAGAATTGAACCAAGTGGTAGCAGAATTTCTCTCCAAGGAGGGGAGAAGATAGTTGAAGGAAATATTTCACATTTTGCACTTGTTTGTTTTACTGATCAAAACAAACAGAATTTAAAAGGATAGTTATAGATGGGTAGATATAGCGATTTAGTTGGTTAATTGGTTTAGACAGGTATTGCAGACATGAGCTACCATAACCAGCAAATACAATTATTTTTCAGTAATAGGAATTGAACCTGAACTCTCCCTCATTTTAGGCAAGTGCTCTCCTTAACTCTTGTTTTACCATCAGTAAGAAAAGACAGTTTTATTGTGACCATGCCCTAGACATGAAAGGACTTATAGGATCTCCCGTGCAGACCCACTCGAGGACAGGATAGGACAGGAACTTACATCAACATCCACTTTTGACAACTACTGAAGAGAGAAGATATTATTTCTAGGTAAGCAGTCCCCCTCTTGACTGGAACTCCAAAGTAGGTCAAGTGTGTCTGGTTGCCACTCCATAGATGCCATACAGGCCCTACAGAGTCACCTCTGAGCCAGGATATAAAACTGCTGGAATTTTGTCGGCTTGGAGGGGACTCTAGGCTGCAGCCATACTTGTGAGAGAAAAGACAACCTCACTAGAAGATACGTGAGAGACAGATTAAATGATGGCTCTCCATCTTCTTCATATTTGGTCTCTGACAGAAACAAGACTGTCAAACCAGCATCGCCCCATGCCCTTGGACTGAGCTAAACATGATCATTTAGGTAGATAATAAAACATTAAGAAGTAGGCTATTTGGAGGCGGGGAAGACCAGGTGACTATGCTGTATACAGTTCTGCCTCCCCTCCAACAGTCTCCCAGTAAGCAGTGATCCTGGGTTAGGAACAGAGACCTCTCTTCACATTCCTTGTGCACCTGGAGGAGATCTAGACCTCGTGATCTAACCAGGAACTTGGGCTTAGGTAGTACTGAGCACCTGCAGAAGGCCGCCCTGGATTTAAAGAAGGCAAGGTGGAGTCCTAATACTGGGGACCGGCCTCACCCCTTGACCGATAATTCGTTGGGTGGACCTGGCTGTGCAAGATTTAAACTAATGGCTTTGGCTGTGGACGGATTAGGTCTGATCCGATTAGAGCCTAGGCTGTAGTATTCGCCTCCTTGCCAGGCTCTGTCGACGTTCTCCCTGCTCTAGTGAAGAAGACTTAGGGACGGACTGGAGAACCTTCCTGCACCGAACACTGGATTGGCACCCAAGAGTCCGTGCCCTGGGCTCCGCTCTTTCCACACTGGGGGCGCGGGCTTCCGCCCCTGTGGCCCTTCCGAGCCCCGCCCCGAGCCTGCGGGTGTCGGAACCCGCGACGTCCCCGCCTCCCCTACGCGCGCGTGGCGGGTGGGTTCCTCGCAGGTCCCCGGCCCAGCGACCTCAGCACTGGGAGCGCAGGCGGGCCCCGTGGGCTGCCGCCGGTGCACCTGTCGGCTTCCCCCCCGTGGCTCTGCTGCCGCCCCTGCGCTCCGCGCGTGCATCGCTCTCTACGTCCGGTGCCAGAGGGGTCTGACTGTCCCCTGGCGAGGAGGACCGACAGGGGCCGGCGTCAACGCGACGTGCTGCGGGGCGGGCGGAGTGGGGGCGGCGCCGAGCGCGGCAGCGGCAAGCGGCAGCGGCGGCGCGGGAGGCGGGGAGGCGCGGCGCTCGGAGGACAGCGGCTGACGGCGGCATGCGGCGGCTCATGCTGCCCACCGTGGGCTGAGGCGGCCGCAGACGGGCGGCAGGCGCAGCGGCCAGGCAAGCCGAGGGCGCAGCCAAGCCGCGCGCACCGCGCACAGCGGCCGGGGCTCCGCGCAATGGGCCGAGCTGGAGGCGGGGGCCCGGACTGGGGGCCGCCGCCAGTGCTGCTGCTTCTGGGGGTCACGCTGGTGCTCATCGCTGGGGCCGTACCGGGTAGGTACCCACCCGGACCGCGACCCCAGCCAGCCCCTTGCGCCCCACCCCATGCCAGGGTCTCGCTGGCTTCAGGTCCAGGTGGAGTCCCCAAGCCCTGACAAGGGGGCGGGGCACCGCCTGGCCTGCAGCCCGGGAGCCGGCGGGAAAGGGGAGGAGGAGAGGACCTGTAGTGGGTGGAGGACACAGGCCAGCGGGGAGCAGCCTGTGAGCAGACAGCTGGGTGGGCTAGGGTGGGGGTGGGGTCTTGAGGTAGGGGCGGGGTCTGATCNAGTGCTGGGATTACAGGCATGCGCCACCACGCCTGGCTGTACAGGCATTTTTGCATAGGGTTATTTGATTCTCTGGAGACTAACTTCTTGAGTTCTTTGTATACACTGGATATTAGCTCTCTATCAGATGTAGGGTTACTAAAGATCTTTTCCCAATTTGTTGGTTGCCGTTTTGTCCTAATGACGGTGTCTTTTGCCTTACAGAACGTTTGCAACTTTATGAGGTCCCACTTGTCAATTCTTGTTCTTAGAGTATAAGTCTTGATGTTCTGTCCCAGAAATTTTCTCCTGTGCCTATGTGATCAAGTTTGTCCCCACTTTCTCCCGTATAAGCTTCAGTGTTTCTGGTTTCATGTGTAGATACTTGATCCCCGTGGACTTGAGCCTTTTACAGGGAGATAAGAAAGGGTTTATTTGCATTTTTTTCTAGAAGCAGACCTTCAGTTGATCCAGTACCATTTGTTAAAAATGCTGCCTTTTTCCACTGGACATTTGTAGCTCCTTTTTCAAATATCAAGTGACCATATATGTGTGGGTTCTTTTCTGGTTCTTCAATTCTATTCCATTGAGCTTCCTACCTCTCTGCATACCAATACCAAACTGTTTTTTATCACTATTGATCTATAGGAGAGCTTCAAGTCAGGGATGGTGCTCCCTCCAGAATACCATTTGTTGTGGAGAATAGTTTTTGTTCTCCTGGGTTTGTTGTCATTCCAGATGTATTTGCGGAATTGCTCGTTCTAAATCCATGAAGAATTGATTTGGGATTTTGATGAGGATTTCATTGAATCTGTAGATTTCTTTTGGCAATATGGCCATTTTTACAATATTCATGCTGCCAATCCATGAACATGGGAGATCTTTCCATCTTCTGAGACCTTCTTCGATTTCTTTCTTCAGAGGCTTTAAGTTCTTGTCA
The DNA here is from genome assembly GCA_002335545.1 of Apodemus speciosus. Lineage (NCBI taxonomy): Eukaryota > Metazoa > Chordata > Mammalia > Rodentia > Muridae > Apodemus > Apodemus speciosus. The sequence goes on along the minus strand of BDUI01002249.1, from coordinate 101,130 downwards.
TAGGTTATTAGCTTTCTTCCTTAGAGTCGCATGTAGTTTTGAGAAATTATTTGGGACTATTGTGAAGGGTGTCATTTCCCTAATTTCTTTCTCATCTTGTTTATCCTTTGAGTAGAGGAAGGTTACTGATTTGCTTGAGTTAACTTTATATCCAGCTACTTTGCTGATGTTATTTCTCAGCTTTAGGGATTTTCTGTTGGAAGTCTTGGGGTCTCTTAAGTATACTATGATATCATCTACAAATAGTGATAGTTTGAGTTCTTCTTTTCCAATTTGTATACCTTTGACCTCTTTTTGCTCCCTGATTACTCTGACTAGGATTTCAAGTACTATATTGAATAGATAGGGAGAGAGTGGACAGCCTTGTCTGGTCCCCAATTTTAGTGGGATTGCTTCAAGTTTCTCTCCATTTAGTTTGATGTTGGTTACCAGTTTGCAGTATATTGCTTTCACTATGTTTAAGTATGGGCCTTGGATTCCTGATCTCTCCAAGACTTTTATTAGGAAGGGATGCTGGATTTTGTCAGAAGCCTTTTCAGCATCTAATAACAGGTTCATCTGGTCTTTTTCCTTTAGTTTGTTTATGTAATTGATTACATTGATAGATTTCCATATATTGAACCATCCCTGTATTCCTGGGATGAAGTCTATATGATGGTGGTGAATTCTACTTTGGATGCATTCTTGGATTTGTTCGGCTAAGATTTTGTCCAGTACATTTGCATCAATGTTCTTGAGGGATATTGGTCTGAAGTTCTCCTTCCGCATATGGGACTGTTTCAATGGTTTATCTGATCTTGTTTTAACGTTGGCACCTCCTATGTATCTAGAAACTTGTCCATTTCATCCATGTTTTCAAACTTTGTTGAGTATAAACTCTTATATTAGGATCTGATGATTTTTTGGAATATCCAAGTTTCTCCGTTTCATTTCTTACTTTATTAATTTGGATACTGTCTCTGTGCCCTCTGGTTATTCTGGCTAAGGGTTTATCTATCTTGTTGATTTTTTCAAAGAACCAGCTCCTTGTTGATTCTTTGTATAGCTCTTTTTGTTTCTGACTGAGAGTCTCAGTGCTTTCTAGCTTTCTAACTGTACTGAAATGCTGATGAAACTTCTGAAGAATTCCAAAAACTTTCTTGCTCTTTCTGAGGGTAAAAGACTACTTGGTTAGGTGATTAACACCTGTAGCCTAACAGGGGAGGATTAAACAATGTGTCTTTTTTCTATCTCAGCAGGAGCTGCTGGGCTCTAACTTTCAGCCTGCTAGTCTCAGGAAGAAAATGGGACACTTAGAGAAGTGGTTATCATTTATTACTACGTTGTAAAAAGTTTCTTATGGAAGCTCTCTAAGAGAGGAAAGCAGAAAGATCCCAAGTGGAGAAAGGGAAATATTCTAGGTGAGGAGAGGTAATGAGAGACAGAGTGAGAGATAGAAAGAGAGGGAGGGACTTTCTCTTTTGTCTTTAGTACTTATACATCTTTCAGAATACATGATTACAAAAGTATTACTGATACAGTTAGCACAAGGTTTAAGATAGACTGGGTTTTAGAAAGGACTACTAAATTAGTTCAGCCTAGAGAAGTCCTAATTTCAAAATGAAGAAAGAAAATATATTATATTGGGCAGAAGATTTTGTATTTGCTCCAACAAGGAAAGAAAAATTATATCTTCTATCCAAATTATTAAAAAAATAAGACTTGATCAGGGAAGATCCCCTGAAGATCTTAGCTACAAACAAAAAGAGGAAGATTGGCAAGAACAAATCAGGAAACATATGTGCTGATGCTGCAACATGCGAACAGCTCTCAGAGTGGCTAAGACATTAAAATCCATGTCTTTGCATAGGCAATACTTTGTTGGCTATGGTATCATTAAGACTTTTAATGCCATTCTTTTAGATGGTATAAATAAATTGCTATTATAATCTGAAATAATTCAAACTAATGTTAGTAAGGAAAAGTTAGTAACAAAAGTAAATCTTTCATCTGTTCAGACAAAGAGTAAAAAAACCACACTTAATTATATCCAGCATTCATTGTAGTATTATATTCATATTCCAGGAACCTGATATACCCCAGGTTAAACTCTAACATTAAAAAGATCTTACCCACTGATGCCTGGTCCTTTCTGCTTGGGCAGATTCTTGGCTGCTCTGTTCCAGTGAAGACATTATATCCAGATCCATCCTAAAGAACCCACTGCACTCAGAGCAATAGAGAACACTCTGCACTCAAACAGATGATCCAACAGTGTGAAGGCTTCTCAGGAGATCCTCTACAACCACAGCAACAGATCAACAACCTTTCTCCCCTGTGAAGAGCACCCCTCAGAAGATCCCACAGATGGTCTGCTACAGCGAGGGCTGCAGACCTACCAGCAGAACTGAAGCAACCCAGGATCAAAAGAGGCAGACTCCAGACAATCACCTAGACCAACAAACACTAGGGATATCCAGATGATAAAAGACAAGCACAAGACCATAAGCAGTAGAAGCCAATATACATGGGCATTATCAGAACCCAGTTCTCCCACCACAGCAAGCCCTGAATACAATAGAAAAACAAAGAGGATGCTTAATGTAGTGATGCAGCTCTGGAACCTTAACAGGAAAGATTTGGAAGCCATGGGATTGTAGTGAAATATCATTCTGACCAAATTAATGAGATTGTAGCAGACTATGCTATGAGACAGTCTTTTGAAAAGCCAAGTGTGAAGGCTATTCCTGGTTGCTTACTTGGCTTCATCTGGAATGAACTACAGTTCTGAACTGGCAGGCACACTTATGATCCAGATCTTGAGGCTGGAAGACACAGGCTTCTGACCAAGATTGGATCTTGACATGAAAGACAAGAACAAGGAGCTGTTGATTTCTCAAATGTTTTCATCACTGAGTACTTCAAGGATAACCTTGCCTTCCATTGAACCTCTCTGAAACACAATAATATTGAAAATAGAGTGTAACAGTCACAAGCCCCTATTTTCAACTTGAGCATAAAACCAGCCCTCCCTGGTGAAGTTCTGTGACTATAGGCATGAGCTGTAAGACTCTGGTGACTCTTGCACAGGAGGCTTTTCTCTGTACACCTCTATGTACCCCAAATGTCGTGCCCCTAACTCTGAATCCCAGAATGAAACCTGGCCTGAAGACACATTATTTAGTTTGATTCTTTGTTTCTCTTAACCTCTTTAAATGAGGCATAGGTCAGGTCTTCTCATTGATCCCCAAGGCTATAACTGATGCCTCTGTTTGACTTTACAAGGTGTCTCTCACCTTTGAAGATGTGGCTGTGGCTTTTACCCAAGACAAGTGGGCAGAGCTGGACACTACTCATAAAAACTCTGTAACAAGAGGTGATGCTGGAAATCTCTGGGCTTCTGGTCTCTCCGGGTAAGATCTTTATTTTATTTTAAAAGTATTTTAAAAATAGGTTTTATTTATTTTGTATACATGTGTTGGTATGCACGTGTTGTGTATGGACTTCAACAGGCAACTTGTAGTAATTCTGTTGTCTTCTTCCACCATATGAGTCCTAGTAATAAACTCTGGTTGTCAGGCTTGGTGGTAAGCATCTTTATAAACTGAGCTATCTCGCCATCCCCCTCCCCTCTTTTTAAAAGCAGGTCTGTCATTCTGCAACTCAGTAACCTTTGGGGTGGTTTCAATATGTTTGACCTAAGGAATAGCACTATTCAGAAGTGTGGCCTTGTTGGAGGAAGTGTGTCACTTTGAGTGTGGGCTTTGAGACCCTTCTTCTAACTCCCTGGAAGTAAGTCTGCTCCAGGCTTCCTTTTGATTAGGATGCAGAACTTGCACCTCTTCCAGCACTGTGACTGCCTGGATACTGCCATGCTTTCCGCCTTTATGGTAATGGACTAAATCCCAGAATCTGTAAGCCAGCACCATTTAAATGTTGTCCTTTATAAGAGTTGCCTTCTTCGTGGTGTCTGTTCATAGCAATGGAAACCCTAATACAACCTGCAATCACATGTAGTCCAGGTTGTCAAACTCATAGGCAATCCTATTGGGGTTGAATGCACATTTGTACATGTGCTCAGACACATACACACACACACACACACACACACACACACACACACACGCAAACACACACATGCACAGTGATTTTAAATGAGAAATGTCCCCATAGATCACACATTTGAACAGTTGTTCATTGGTTGGTGATGCTGTTTGGAGAGGTTATGGGTCAGTGGAGTCTTGCTAGAGATAGCATATTTCTGCTAGTGAGCTTTGAGTGTTACAGCTTCACCCTACTTCTAGTTCCCTCTGCTTTGTGCTTGCGATTAGTGATAGGATTTTTCACCTTCCTGTTCCTACTGCCATGCCTGCTTGCTACCATGGCTTTCCTACTACTGTGAACTCCAATTCTGCTTAAACCCAAGTGAGCTCTGCCTTTTCTAAATTGCCTTGGTCATGGTATTTTATAACTACAAAAGAAAAGTAATGCCCTGTGACGCGCGCTATCTTCCTGCTGGCAGGAAACACGCGGCACACATTAGGGCTCTTCTACAGAAAAGCTTTATTCCTCTTGAGAGAAAGAGAGGGTAGGCTTACAGAAACCAGAATCTCAGGAGCTCGGCTACACTCCTGGACTCTGCTCNGACCCCAGCCAGCCCCTTGCGCCCCACCCCATGCCAGGGTCTCGCTGGCTTCAGGTCCAGGTGGAGTCCCCAAGCCCTGACAAGGGGGCGGGGCACCGCCTGGCCTGCAGCCCGGGAGCCGGCGGGAAAGGGGAGGAGGAGAGGACCTGTAGTGGGTGGAGGACACAGGCCAGCGGGGAGCAGCCTGTGAGCAGACAGCTGGGTGGGCTAGGGTGGGGGTGGGGTCTTGAGGTAGGGGCGGGGTCTGATCGGGGGCGGGGGCCTAGATGCGATTTGTGGGCGAGGCTGCGGGACGGGGCGGGGTCCGGAAGATGAGGCAAGGATGAGCCAAAGTTGGGGGAGTACCCTGACCTCGTCTCACAGACTGCGGGTGCTATTTGGGGCGGGAAACCAYAGGCAATTTGTATTTACCAAGCTTGGGAGGCAGACTCAGGGGCGGGCCTTAAAAATGGGGCGTGGCCTTAGAAACCGAAGCAATGTCCCAGGGTGGACCTAGGTCTACAGGATCTCCCTCAGCCTCGCACCCCGACATCCCACCTTGACACCCTGCCCCTTGCCCTCCCTCCCACAGCACGGGAAGCAGGCAGTGCGATCGAGGCTGAAGAGCTGGTGAGGAGCGGCCTTGCATGGGAGTCGCGTGCCAATGACACGCGGGAGGAAGCCGGCCTGCCAGCAGCTGGGGAAGATGAGACCTCGTGGACAGAGCAGGGCAGTGAACTGGCTGCGGTGGGCCCTGGGGTCGGGCCAGAGGAGGCACTAGAGGCATCGGCTGCAGTGACTGGCACTGCCTGGCTAGAGGCAGATGGCCCAGGCCTGGGTGGAGTGACTGCAGAAGCTGGCAGTGGCGAWGCCCAGACCCTTCCAGCTACGCTCCAGGCTCCTGATGAGGCCCTTGGGTCATCTACAATGCCCCCTGCCGTCCCTGAGGCTACTGAAGCCAGTGGACCTCCCTCCCCGACTCTCCATGATAAGCCTAGTCTAGGCCCTGAACTCCCTAAAGAGATCCCCTTGGAGGTTTGGCTGAACCTGGGAGGCAGCACACCAGAGCCCACTTTTCCCCTTCAAGGCACTCTCGAGACCCARCCAGCCTCAGATATAATTGACATTGATTACTTTGAAGGATTGGATAGTGAGGGTCGTGGTGCAGACATGGGCAGCTTCCCAGGGTCACCAGGAACCTCAGAAAATCACCCTGATACTGAAGGAGAGACCCCTTCCTGGAGCCTACTTGATTTATATGATGACTTCACCCCCTTTGATGAGTCTGATTTCTACCCCACCACATCCTTCTATGATGATTTGGAAGAGGAGGAAGAGGAAGAGGAGGACAAGGATGCGGTGGGAGGTGGAGACCTGGAAGATGAAAATGGCCTTCTCCTGCCCTCTCAAAAGCCTGGTGTGGGGCCTGGGACAGGACAGCCCACCAATCGGTGGCAYGTCGTTCCTCCACAGCATACTCTGGGGATGGTACCTGGCAGCAGCATCTCTCTTAGGCCACGCCCTGGAGATCCAGGCAAGGACCTGGCCTCAGGCGAAAATGGCACRGAGTGCCGAGTTGGCTTCGTCAGGCACAATGGCTCCTGCCGGTCAGTCTGTGACCTCTTCCCGAGTTACTGTCACAATGGCGGCCAGTGCTACCTGGTGGAGAACATAGGAGCTTTCTGCAGGTAAGGGAGTTGGATGTTGAAGGGCTGGCAAAACAGGGTCTAAGCAAGGTAAATGGGGCAGACTCAGCCAACAGGCATTTGAGAGACATGGCTTCCCAGATGAGGTATGTCACAGGATTCTCAGGTTTGCTAAGAGCCAGGCATGTTGGGTACACACCAGTAATCTCACACTGGGGAGGCTGAGGCAGGGCAATTGTAAATCTGAAGCCAACATGAGCTACATAGTCAAAAAAAAAAAAAAAAAAAAAGAAGCTATTTGTGATCTTGCTACCAGGACACAGAAGTAATATTTTGTCTTTAAAGGTTAATTGAAGGGATTTCTCCTAGGGCTGTAGAAAGCATCCATACTAGTGAAGGGAGGACCCYGCTGGGAAGTTAAAATGGCTCCTAAGTGTTCCGGCCAGGCTGTATTTAGCCAGAGACCCCGGTGTCTCTGAAGRGTATGTGTAAAGTCAATGTGCCCCTGTCGGCCAGCAACCACACACAGGTGAGGTCAAGCCAAAACTTTTCAGAAAACCTTGCCAGTGTGCGATGCTTTTGGTTTTGGATGGCTGCTTTCTTCCATYGGTGACCCCCTGTCCTGGGATAGTAAGTCCGTAATGTTTTCAAAGATATGTGTTTAGAGATCTCCAAGGAAGTTGTCTGAAGCTACCATCGCACACCTCATCGGTAATTTCTCAGTCACCTCACCTCTGGAAATGGACTCTCACAGGGAGAAATTTGCCCGATGGAGAACATGACATACGGAAGATCCTAGTCCAAGAGTGGTCTGGGCGGTGCTTTAGAAGAGGAGAGGTGCAGTCTTGTTCTCACCGGCTACTGAGGAGCATGTCTGTCCTCTACAGATCTCCTTCCTTCCTTCCTTCCTTCCTCTTTTTTTTTTCCAAGACAGAGTTCCTCTCAGTATATCCCTGACTGTATGGGAACTGGCTCTGTAGACCAGGTTGACCTAAAACTCAGAGCTCTGCCTGCCTCTGCCTCCCGAGTGCTGGGGTTAAAGGTGTGCGCCACCACTAGCCTTTTTCCCCCTTTGTTTTTATTTTTAAACACTATTTTGAAAAAGGGTCTCACTGTATGGCCCTGGCTGGGGCCACTTCATAGACAAAGCTGGCCTCGAATTCATAGAGATCTGTCTGTATGACTCCGAATGTTGGGTTTTAGGTGTACACCACCATGTCCAGCCCTTTCTTGTTGTTTTTAAAAGACGGGATCTCGTGTAGTCTAAGTGAACCTTGAACCCCCGAACTTCCTGCTTCCACCCCCCAAGTGCTAGGGTCACATGCCTAAGTCACACCCAGTTTTCAATGACTCCATGTTTCTTTACRTTCCTGTAAGAARTACTTAAGATTTTACTGTAGCACCTTGGCATTGAAGCCTGAGTTCCAGTTCTGTCACTAGATGACACTAGGATCCTCCGTAGAGGATGTGACCACATAGTTCTGGTTGGAGTTGCCCAACCATTCCCAACAGTGGTTTCTTTAATCAAAAAACTATGGTGACBGAAGAACATAGTAACTAACGCCTGTGATCCCAGCACTGGGGAGGCAGAGGCAGAGGAAATAGGAGTTCAAGGCTAGCCTACGCTACGTCTCGAGTGTGAAGCCACCAGGAACTACATGAGATCCTGACTCAAAATGAAATTACAGTGGTCCTAGGAAGAACTTGCCGGTTAGTGAAAGACCACCAAAACTGTAAAAAGACCCCGTGAAGCTTATACTCTCTTTAATCTGGGGAACTGTGGCCATGACTTCAGGCTGGGAATAGCAGTCTCTGCAAAACCATCTTTCATCCTACTGGAGGCTGACATTTTTTACCTTCAAAGTGATCTCCCCACCACAGTGTGAAATCCAGAGCCTCTGGACCTGAGGAGGCACCGTTCAGAACCTCCCGGCACTCGCTCTCAGAGAACTTTCCAGTAGGAGAAAGTTTGTCCTCCTGGACAGTCCGCGAAGCTGCTTTCTCCAACAGGGGCCTTCTCCACATGGCCGATGCCCCCTGCTCAGCTCCCACCCAAGATCACACACAGACCTCCGCACCCGGGGCCCCTCTTCAGCTTTGCACGCCCAGGCCTGGCGGCTGCTTTACATTCCGCTCACAGAAGACTGCTGCGTCTTTGGTTGCAGACTGCAGCATGCCTTTGTCTCCGTCACCCTGACCTACTGCAGGGGGAGGAGTTGAGCTATGGCAGCAGAACTTTTCTAGAACACTGGGTGAGAGGTCCCCCAACATAGAGGGGTCTGCATTCCCTGGCAACCTCAAACGGATTGTCTGCACCTCCCATCGCAGAGAGATTCAGCTAGAAAACAAAACTTCCTTATTAGGCACATTTCCCCACCCTGTTTTGGGTGTGAGGGAGCCATTTAGCTAGCGCATAATTTCCTCGTCTCTGGGTCCCTTTCTCTAGTCTGTCATTCACCGGGTTCATGTCCTCCCTCCTTTGCCTGCCTCTGTATCCTTCCACGTCTCTCTCTTTGAAGCAGCCTGGTTCCCATGGAAACAGCAATGTCATTGGAAGAGTTGGAGCCTGGGAATGTCCCCAAGGGCAAGAGAAAGTCACTCAACAAAAGAGGGAAAACCCACCCTGAGAGGGTGATTCTCACTCTGCTGCCTGGGGGTTCTCACAGCCCTGAGAAGGTTTAGGGGCAGAACCTTTGCAGGGGTAAGAAGGGGATATCCACCCATCTCTGCCTGTTAGGTCCGATCTTTTCAGAGTCATAGGAAGTAGATGGGATAGAGGCTACCACGTGCGGGGCAGGTTCCGGTATTTCACCTTGAATCGCACCACCATCTATCTCACACCCAATGCCAGGACGGGCAGAAGTCTGGGCATCTCTGCAAGGCAAGAGCTCGGGATTCTGTCCCCGCCCCGTCACTTACAAGTCAGTTCCTCTGCTTTGTTCACCTCATTTATTTATAGCACAGGCTTTGGAACACCTGGCCCATTTCATCCAACACCTGTAACTGACATCGGGGAGAAAACAGGGATGAGGGCTGTTCAGACTGGGGCTGCCGCAGTCCTGCAGTCAGTCCTCAGAGCAGGCTATTGAGTTGAGTGTTGTTGGCATCAGAGTCGGGCTTTTGCTGTGGCCAAGACTGCCTGCCCCATCACCTGAGTGCCTCTGTGTCCTCATAGGTGTAACACCCAGGACTACATCTGGCACAAGGGGATGCGCTGTGAGTCCATCATCACCGACTTCCAGGTGATGTGCGTGGCCGTCGGCTCAGCCGCGCTCGTGCTTCTGCTCCTGTTCATGATGACCGTGTTCTTTGCCAAGAAGCTCTATCTGCTCAAGACGGAGAATACCAAGCTGCGGAGGACCAAGTAAGTCTGCGCCTGCAGTCCTTGTCAGCAGAGGCCCGGCCCCAACCCAGGGCTCTCGGAGGGCGTCTGGCACCTCGTCTCTAGCCCTTAGGAGCACCCTAATAGTTCACTCAAGTTTCTCTATTTCTTATATAGAACACGCTAGGTAAAGCTTTGGGGCTGTGTAACTATCAGTCATGTTCCAGCACCTAAAACCCCGGAAAGCGAGTGCTACAGAGAGGGTTTCCAGCATATTCCATGTCCCCAAGTGAGTTACTGTACTCACTCTGCTGGCCCTGCCTGCCTATACCTCCTTCCCTGGTCTTGGGCACCCAGTGGTCAGTGCCAGCGTTTTCCCCACAAATCAGTATAAAGTAACTCCACCCCTTTTAAATCTGATATCATTTAATATCAGCTCCCCCTCCTCGGTAGACTCTGAGGAGGTAGATGCTGGCTACCCTGCATTGCCTTTTAAAAGCTACCCCCTTAGGCTAGGGAGCTTAGTTGACAGGACACGTGCCTCCGCTGCTCAAAACTACCGTTTGATCCTTTGCCCCACATAGACGAATGCGACAGCATATCCCAGCACTCAGAAAAGACGGAAGCCAGATAGCCAGTAATTCAAGGTCATCCTCAGCTACATAGGGAGGTTGAGGCTAGCCTGAGCTATGTGGGACCCTTTGTCCATTTGAGCCATGCCCCATGCACTAGTCTACTGGTCACGGTTCATTCTGACCTTTTGAGAGTGAGTGCCAGTCTGCAGTGATCGCTTTGGTCATTGATCACTTTCGCCCGTCGGAGTGATCCACTTTCCTCGTAATTAAGATGTACGAGGCCAGCCTGGTCTACAGAGTGAGTTCCAGGACAGCCAAGGCTATACAGAGAAACCCTGTCTCGAAAACACCAAATCCAAAAAACAAACAAACAAACAAACAAACAAACAAAGATGTACCCGTTTACATGCACGCGGGTGGACGCATGCGCAAACAGAAGAGTTTGGCACTGACGAGCGATCAGAGTTAACTCCCTGTACTGTGTATTTTAAGGACCACACAGGAATACAGGGTCTCGTTTTTTTGTTTTTTTGTTTTTTTGTTTTTGCTCTTTCACTGTGCCAGCTGTGTATCTGAGTGATGACCCACATTTACCATTAAGTCCTTGACCACTCAGTGTGCAACCTTATGCACTAGGATAAGATTCCTYTGATGATGAAGCAAAGTAAAACCTCTTTAAGGTGTCACAGGGGTCTCAAAAAGAGACTAGCCCCCAAACCCAAGAGAATTTATACAGYCTGGTCTCAACTTCCTCTCATCTTGCGATATGAATCCCACTGGCAGGAGACTCCCAACAGAGAATGTGGCTGGAGGGCTTTGCCTGGGTCCTGTGAAAAAGACAAAACACCATGCGTTGCTCCTGTGCTGGGTAAAGACATGCAGTGTGCAGACAGCAGCAGCCCTGTGACCTTCCAGCTAACCACCATAGGACTGAAAGGGCCCCTCATCTATTGTCCCTGTGCATTGAGGCAGGGACATAAATCTGTGCTTGCTCCAGAGTAATACAACCACAACCGTTGGTTCCTCATTCCACGGCTACACCAAAACAATGCGTGTGCAGGGTGCGGGGACATTGGGCCACTTCAGTCAGGGCAGCTGTTGGTGGTGGGTGCCTGAGAAGGAGTGTGACTGCTCTGAGGATGCCACCACGTGCACTCAGTCCTGCAGATAGTGCAACATTTATTGATTCTAAGATACATATTTCTTCTCACATATTAGCATCTCTGAAATTGGATTGTGCCTTACANTATCTATCTATCTATCTATCTATCTATCTATCTATCTATCTATCTATCTATCTATCTATCTATCTATACACACACATATATGTGTGTATATATACAATGAATCTTTATAAATAGATTAAGCAGACTCTTCTGGTCTCATTTCACATGTTCCTTTCAGCTGGAGATGCATATGCCACAGTCTCTCTGTAGGCTGCCTGCCCTGTTCTCCATCAAGAAAGCACTAGATCTTTACCTTTGCCTTAGGAGTGACATGGCTGCCTGATCAAGGTGCTTGCCATCCAGCCTGATGACCTGAGTTTGGTTCCCAGGCCACACATAGTTGAAGGAGAGAACTGAAACCCACAAGTTGTCTTCTAATCCCTATCCATGCATACACCATGGCAACCATGGCATGCCACCCCGATAGACACACAAAAATTTTTTAACATGTTTATTTTTTGTCTTAGAGAGGTGTTCCAGCATGAGCCCTGAGTGTGCCCTTGCATGACCTCTGATCCCTGCAGATAGATTATTTTCCTGTGCAGTGCCTGCCACATCACCACCCAACTCTCATTTTCTCCTGTTGGCCCTCTGTGTGTTTGAGGCTTTGTTCATTTTGTGGTACTTGAGAGCCTGCAGTCCAGGTCTCTTGTGCCCAGTCCCAGAGTTGCTCCCTTTTTTCTTCTTTCAACTGTTTTGTAAATTGTGCATGAGAACATCCCCACTTTTCTATATGTGAACCACATGTATGTAGTGCCATCGAGGCCAGAAGAGTGTGCTGGATCCACTGAAATTAGAGTTACATGTAGCTGAGCTGCCTGTGTGTGTGCTGGGAACCAAACTGAGATCCCCTGCAAGAACAGTGAGTGATCTAAACTGCTGGCCTATTTCTCAAGCTCTTAGCTTTGTCTTTAACTTCATAGCCATGGACCTCTATCTAACCCACTATGTCCCAGCATCACATTGTCTGCTTAGATATGAGGATGTATTTCCATTGCTTTTGTAAGTATAAATAGGTTTTAGTAGGAAAGTGGTTAAATACAATCTTGCACTGTAGTATCTATTTGTCAGCCATTGGATCCCCAGTTACTGTGACTAGGAAACTCTTGACTGGTATATGAGTTGTACTTGCACTACACACCTGCATTTTGTGGTTAAAAAGCATATAGGTCTATCTTTCCCTGTCCTTTCCCCCCATCCCCTCCCACTCTTTCACACACACACATACACACACACACAAAACACAAAACACACACGCACACACATACAGTGATAAAAACTGAGCTTTGGTTAGTCCATGGATAACATGGTCCTGATCATGGCTATGGACCTTGTATCTGTGGACTCAGTGAGGAAATTCCAAAATAGAACCCTTATTGAGGTTTTGACTTACAGACTTACAGGAAGAACACCATAAATCCTTGGCTAGTTTAATTGTTTTGTTTTTCCTTTTTTGAGGTAATACTCACTATAGATAGCCTCATACTCACAGTGCTCTTCCTGCCTCACTCTCCCAGATGCTAGGCTTACAGGCACATCTCACAATTTTGGTTATGTCTAACGAAAAGCTTCAGTACAGATGCATACTGATGCATACTGGCTTTGTCTCCCAGGCTGTAATGAGGGCTGGATTGTTCTTCCCAGTAAGGTTGTTGCCATTGGAGGACTTGTGAAATGTGGGGCTTAGGAATGGACTGCAGCTCATTATGTTTCAAGACTGCTACCTAGGCAGCAATTGCCCCCCTCTGAGCTGAGTCTTCCCATTATCAGTTAATATAATTAAGATAGAGCTCCAGCAAACATGGTCATAGGCCAACCCAGTATATATAGATAGTACCTCATTGAGACTCTCTTCCCAAGGAACTCTAGTTAATAAAGTTGATGAAGCTAAGCATCCTTCTAGTGATTAATATATTCTTCCCTTCACTGTGTTCTTATGATACCACAGCTAGTTCCTGTAAGAGTGGGCAGTTATAAAGGAGTACGATTATTCCTATCTTGCTAGTGCAAACCTACCTCATTCATCTGTACCTTCTGTCCTCCATCATGGGAACAAACCACTGGAGTTACCAAAGTAGACTGTCAGTCTTCAAAAGCAAGTTAAGTATCCTGTAATCTTACTATACTGTTCATTATGTTATGCCCTTCGTGGTTTTAGTTTTGGTGTTTTGAGATGGGACTTCCCTTTATCTAGGCCTTGAGTGTCCTAGAACTTGCTTCATAGACCAGGCAGCTCTCAAGAGTTTTAGATTCACCTGCCTTTGTCTAGTGAGTGCTGGGATTAAAGTTGTGTGCCACCACCAACGAGCTTACTATCTCTTCTGTTACAGCAGAAAGAACAGACTAATGCAGGTAACTTATTTGAATTTTGTTTTTTTTTGTTTCCTTTTTAGGCAGATTTTTCTCATGTAGGCAGGTTGTCTTTCTCAGCTTTTCCCAATTGCTGGGATTAGAGATTGGTGCCATCATACCTAATAGGACATAATTTACTTAAAGTGTTTGCCTCAATCTAGTATCATTTTCTTTAAATAAAAAAAGTTTTTGTAGCTAGGTGTAGTGGATGAATGCATTTAATACCAGCACTTGAGAGGCAGAGACAATCTGATCTCTTGTGAGATCGAGGCCAGTCTGATCTACAGAGTGAGTTCCAGGACAGCCAGAGTCATTTGGTAAGACCCTGTCTTAGAAAAAATAAAATTACTACATTCTTTTTTTTCCATTTTTTCTTGGTTTTTCAAGACATGGTTTCTCTGTGTAGTTTAGGCTGTCCTGGAACTCACTCTGTACTCAAGGCTGGCCTCAAACTCTGAAATATGCCTGCCTATGCCTCCCAAGTGTTGGGATTAAAGTCTTGATGCACCACTGTCCAGCCTAAATTACTCCATTCTTAAAGTTCTATATGTACATATGTACACTTGCCACAGTGTGTGTTTGAAGGTCAGAGAACAAGTTATAGGAATTGATTCTCTCATCTACCATGTGAGTCATAGGAATCGCTCCGGTCCCAAGTTTTGGCAGCAGGATCTTTTAACTTACTGAGTGAACTGTTGAACCAAGTATTAATTTCGGAAGGAGTGTTTAGTACAGGACAGAAAACTTGGTTTCTGAGCTATATTTTACTTTTTTTTGTGGGTTGGATCTATTTCAACCCAAGATATGGACCATATCCTGTGAGATTGAGGGTCTTTATCTTGTTTTTTTAAAAATAGCCGAGCCTCTTTTTCCCCTAAAGATTTATATTTATTTATATGTCTGTGAGTATATGCTACACCTGGGTAGATTCTCTCAGAGGCCACAAGAGAGCTTCAGATCCTCCTGCAGCTGAAGTTGCAAGCTCTCATGAGTTATTTGATGGTGAGTGATGATCTGAAACTCAGATTCCTTGAAAGAGCAGTAAGGTTTGTTAATTACTGAGTCATCTCTACAGTCTCCTGGGATGCTCCTTAGTAGATTACTTGAGGATTAGTAGCTGTGGAACCCTGTGATTTGTAGCTCTTTTGATTCTCCCTGCCCCATATCATTTTTCATTGCTCCTGGGAAGGTGTCAGATGTATAAGTTCTGTCTCCAGGACCCCTTCTCCCTGCATGGGCTTGCTACGTGGCTTCCTTGCCACCAGGTCTGTTGCTCTAGTGATGTGCTGAACCACCAGTTGTGGTTTTAAGTGTGTTCCTTACTTTTCTGTTGCTGTGGTAAAACACCATGACCAAGGCAGCTTACAGACGTTTATTTGCCTATGACACATGAGGGGTAAGAGTGCATCATGGTGGGGAAGTGAGAGTACACACAGCAGGACTAGCAGCTGGAGAAGCTCATGTCTTGAACCACAGTCAGGAAGCACAGAGTACCCTGGGAATGGCAAAAGGCTTTTGAATCCTCAAAGCCTGTCCCCAGTGATATGGTTCTTCTTGCCGTGTCACACCTCCTAAGCCCCCCTAAATAGTGCCTCCAGCTAGAGACGTGTTCAAAGGCCTGTGGGGGATGCTGCCATTCACACCACCATGATAAGTATGACTCAGCCAGGCTCAGGGACGCAGCATAAAACTTTGTCTCCCCAATTCCAGAGTCTGTATGGACAGCCTAAAGTGCTGTGTCACATAGCTGTTCAGAGACTCTTATGCCTTCTGTCATCTACCTGTTGATGTGAGGTTGTCCTGCCATCTTAAGACTGTCTAATCACCGAGAGAGGAAGAGAGATCACATCCCCATCCAGGAACACCAGTTCTAGTCAAAGAACTAGCCATTAAGCCTTCCTGGGTTCCACAGGACTGGGCTATGTTACAGAGCTGTGTATACAAACAGAGCAAGTTTTTTTTTTATCAGTATCTATCTGTGGCCTGCACCCAGTCTTCCCCAGGAAATGGATTGTAGTCATTGACCCTTGGGTTCCATTGGAGGACACATAAGTACCTGATATATTGATGTGTTATCATCAGTGTCTGAGCCAGAGCACTATGCACCTAAACCTCTATTTCTCTTTGTTTACCAAGTGCCTTGAGAGTTGTAGTGCACCTGTGCAGCCCATGAGGAAGTAGAGTATAAGAGGCCTTTGTCCCACATTGGTCATATCCAGTTATGTATTCCTAACATTTCCTTCCATATATTGCGGGAAAAGGTATCTTTTCTCATTCTCCCAATTTCCATCCACAATTCTCTTCTACCTACTACACTCTCCAAAGTCTTTGGTTCATGAAAGCCCTTCAGACACTAAATGAAATTCCATGTCTTCATTAATAATCTGCTCTATAAGATCTTAGTGTAGGCTTTGCTGCTGCTGGTTCTGAGCAAGCTGGCTCAGGTACCCGAGATATCCCGAGTTTAAGATCTCTGGGGACTCAAGCCACCTGGCAGCGATCTGCACTCAAGAGCTAAGCAGAGCAGCAGTTCCTGTGGGCCAGCCAGGTGTAGGCTCTGGGCCCTGTGGGGGATCCTATACTGCCTGTCACCACCGTCTTCTTTGCTACTGCTTGGACTGCACAAATGGACCAGGTACCTGAGTTATCCCGAGTTTAAGATCTCTGGGGACTCAAACCACCAGGCAGCGATCTGTTCTCAGGAGCTAGGCAGAGCAGAGGTTCCTGTGGGCCAGCCAGGTGTGGGTTCTGGGCCCTGTGGGGGATCCTGCACTCCCTGATGCCATCTTTGCTGCTGCTGTGTCTGAGCAAGCTGACTCAGGTACCTGAATTATCCCAAGCTTAAGATCTCTGGGGACACAGGCCGTCAGGCTGAGACCTGCAGGCAAGATCTGAGCGGAGAGGTGGTTCATCTGTGTGCCAGCCAGGTCTGGGTCTTGTGCCCTGCAGGGTGGTCAGCACTTGCAGGGGCTCCCAGCCACCATCTTCGCTCCCTGACAGAACAGACAAGCAGCATCAGGTCCACAGGGACAACCAGGTATAACATTGCTTGGAGCAAGATACACCAGGGGTCCAACAGCACCCAAGAGGAGAGCAGCACATCAGC